>CM035160.1:24799672-25104871 GCA_020205615.1 Panax quinquefolius | reverse complement strand
AAAGCAACAAGAATGTGATGAAAATATAGGTTGAACAGTAGTATTTTAATAATTACAAGGAGATTCAGGGAGAAGAAGGTAGGTAGTAGACCATATTTTACTAAGCAGTAACCTCAACCTCAAAAGGATAGGACAAAACTCAGTAGATTGAATTTATAACATCGATTGTACAAACCTGCAGCATTTGAGGAGAGCTCGTCCCTTTTCCATTAACAAAGTTAACGAGATATAATATGCCATGATTTGCAAGATCCTGTTGTGACAAATAGATTAGTAAATTGTAAAACAGAAATAATGGGTGAAAATATCACAATATCACAAATAAGTACTAGAAACCCTTGAGCTATACTTATTTTGTGATCGCACTAATGGTGAGGAAGTTGTGGAAAAGTTAATGCAGGTTCAGGGTTGTTTATTATTTCCCCCATAAAAAGATCATATAATTCAGCTTTTTGTTCAGTACAACTCAATACCTTTAAAGGCTGATAACAAGAACTGACAGGGAGGATGCTAGCATGTGCACACCAAATATGGTTCCTTTGTACCACTACTTTTAAGTACCTTTCTTACCTTTATAACAATACATACCAAAAGTAGTAGTAGAAAATCGTATGTAGGAATTGAGATGGAAAGAGAGGGGCCAAGGGAAGGAGACAAGACAGTCCCCCTTAGCAAAAATAGTTCGTATTTGTTAAAAGAAAAATAAACTACTTGAAATAGCATTTCCAAACAAACACTTAATTTATTAAATAAATGATGGAAGTTGGTTTTACCTGTTTGTTTTCCAATGTCATTATCTTCCCGTTCTGCAAACCCACCAACAGAAAAGGGCAGATTAAGCAAATGCAAATAACAAGACTCAAGGAGTCTCCAAATATATAAAACAATCATAACATAGAAAAAAGAATACTAAGATGTCCTGAAATACAAGTTTTGGTCAATCAACTTATTACGCATAATCACCATTAGCTTCAATATTTAAGTTTTTTAATCTCGTCTCATTTCAGCTTTCAACCGCATATCCACCACCAGAGTTCTCCAAACGAGAGGCTTTGTCTAGCCGTTCACTCACTTTTCCTTTTCTATGAACTTTTTCCAATGGATATGCTACAAAATTAAATCTTTCCCTTCTCCATGGACACCTCAAACCTGATGAAGGCAAGAATATTCCCAAACCTAAAATACATCTACCTGTAGACTTACTACTTGGGCTATGGATAGACCTGGCAATTTAGGTTGAGAACCATATAGTTAACCAAAACCTCTTGGATCTATTGGGTTGGTTAACTAGTTTTTAGGTTATGGATTGGTTCAGTTTTGGACCCATATTATTAATTACAAATATGGGTTGGAACTAGTTTTGACCCATATTTTGCCACTCCTACACGTATGTATAAAAATGTAGTTTTTTTTTGTTTCTTTTTGGTGTGTGAGAATAAACAAATAATTATTCGGTCACCTTATTTTCAAAGAGTAGTTTTTTTTTACTAGTAAGGCAAAAGCTGGTGGTCACGCTAACCAACGATGAACTCTATCTGTGGAAAGGTTATAAAAATACATAAAAATAACTCTCCTATTGAAGAAAGCATAAGACTACTCTATCTGATTAATGACTTGCGTATGAATTAAAAGAATATTTTGAACTTTTAAAACTATTTACAAAATTTTAAATTTAAATTAATATGACTGAATTTAAAATCTCAAAAAGTAAAATATGGGTCGATCTATATTAAAACTATAACCATTTGGGTTCAAACCATACAAACCATATTAAAAATGGATAATATGATTTTAGTTCTTATTTGGACCCATAACCATTTTAAGTAAACCAAAACCAAACCAAACCAAACCAAACCTATATTTTACTAGGTCTAGCTATGGATAGCCCCTATCTGTTATTAGCAATCTTATGCAGTGAAGAAGTCCATCAAAAACTTGGAATTATGACAGGGGTTCATGAGTTGATGTAATCAAAATCATCTGCTTACAAAAACTCTGCCAATTCCAATTGTTTAATTGTTCAAGTATAAAACATTAGAGCTCATGTATATGGGTTATTCACTATAGTGTAATACTTTTATTTTTTCACAAGTACTACAATAATTATTTCAACTGTTTATACTTTATAGTGTTATTTCCTTAGCCTTCTATTCGCATCTCTTCCTTCAATGTAAGTAATAACAATGCTAAAAGAGATACTTAAAATGAAAATTAACAGAGACCTTATAGTGCAATAACTCATCAATTAAGGACCAAAACTCACCAAACCAGAAACCATTTCATGTATTGCATCCAAGTCATAACCAATATCAGAAAGCTCAGCACGAATATCGGACACCTGTTTCAATAATTCAACAAACTCATAAAGTTTCTAGATTGCATTCAAATTATAATCAGATTCCTCAGTTTCCCAGTAATAATTCATCAAATTTTGACTAGAATAAAAAAACCAATATATTACGTACATGCAATTCGAATGTACTATTGATCCTATCCTATGTTAGAGGAGGAAGATTACTGATGAATACAACACAAAGATACCAGTTTCATGGATGTACCTCATTCTTGATTAACTTTGAAATCTCCATTTGGTCATCCATTTTTCCGTCCAAGTTCTCAATTCTTTGTGTCAAATGCGTCTTCGTTGCCTGGTTCAAAGAAGAAAGTTAGAGTTCTGAAGCTGCAAAAGATTCCAGTGGTTGAGGTATGCAAGAAAAGAATTCAAGATAGAAATCAAAAAATTGCCACTGAGGACATTTACATAGCCCAAGAGGGACGATCCCCTTTTTTAAAAAAATTATTGTGAGTGTGAGCATGAATGCATGTACATATAAGAAGGGGTCCTCCTATATGTCGTGACAAACAGCAGTAAAATGCACTTATGTTTTGTCAATAAATTTATGCTATGTCCAACGCATTCTAATTGATCCCTTGTTTGGATGTGTTCTACATGGATTCTAAAATATACCAAGAATACATTTATATTTTATATATGTTATAAGCAAAAAGATAACAAATAAATATATTGAAAGTTTGAAACATTATGCACAAATATGTTTCAGACTAAGTGCTAAAAAAGTATTCTACAAAAGGCTACATAACGCACAGGTCACAGGAAAACTTTATGAAGTAGAAGTCAGTGATCTAAAGACCGTAGCCAAGGCATATTCATAATAACAATGACTCTAAAATAAATAGTAATGGCTAGTAAGCTAAAGTTTCATAATGTACAGGAATTTTTCTTTTTGAGAATAGGATTAACCATCCCAACTTGCACAACAAAAGAAATGGGGTTATATACAATGTAAAAAGAAGTTTGCATTTTAGTAGCAATGGAGTCTCCAGCATCCAATAAGAGGTGCACCACCCCCAAAAAAAAAAGCAGGGGGTACTGACTTCTGTAGAGCTAATTCATAACAAGTCACAGAAGGTTGATAAAAAAACATCAAACTCTACACTTCTGTAGAAAGGAGAGCCCCATTTTCTCATCAAAGAGGTAAACGATGCTACTAAACAATCCTAAGAAGTAAGGACTAACTACTACGGTGTGCTTTAATTTAATCCATTGCAAAGGGAGAAAAATACAAATTGTAAGAGTTCAAACTTAATTGAGAAGGTAAGAACCATTGGAACACCAATCCTCATAAGAACTGATTACTGGTTCAAATTTACTCCAATGAGACTTTAAACTTTATAAGAGTTGCATAGAAGGGTAATGAACTTGCATCTATAGTGAGAACTGCATTTAAAGGAGTAATTCCTAGCTTCTGTTATCAGCTAAAGACATTTTTCTACTGCTCTTCTCAAGTACTGTTGGTAGGAAATAGTCTTGTTATCTTAAATCATATATCAGGAGAGAATTTGTAAACACTCTAATCTATTAAAGAGAGTTCAAAAGAAGAAAAGAGTGAGAGACAAATAGATATAGTGAGAGAGAGAGTGAGAAATGGAAGGACTTTTGACGGGACAAATCAACTTTAGGTGCCTGTAGTAGGACACGACTTTCAAATTAGTACATAAAGTGAAAAAACTTAGAAACAAGTGCTTGTACTGGAAAAAAATAATCCAATTGATTAAAAGTGACGATTTCGTTAATAAAATTTTGACATGGACAGGTTTGGGTTAAACAAAATCCATTTTTTCCTTTTAGGATTCTAAGATCAACTGAAAAGGGTTTTAGTACTTTTTCACCTTCTTCCCCAAAATTAACTCAACTATCTCCAATATATACATACTAATTTATGGCCATTAAAAAAATGGATCTTGTACTCTTCTATGTACACAATAATGAACATAACTCTTCAGTAACATTCAAATATATCTCAACAAGTATGCTTATATGTATATTCAATAAAAAGAAACAGTCATAAGATGAAATTCCCAAAACAATAATTATATATATACAATCTGTATATATACACTTCTTCTCTCTCTAATAGATGAAAATTTAATTTTTAATATCGCACCGATTTTTGTGTTGCAATCGAAGTTTAATTAGAAGTATAAATTTTTTTATGGGAGAATTGAAAATGAAATCGTACATATAGAGAGAGAGAAAGAAGAATCTATATAGAGAGAGAGATCTAGAAAGAGATAGAGGGATTTGTATATATATATATATAGAGAGAGAGAGAGACGGAGGAAGGGAGAGAGGGGGCTGGGCAGGTGGGAGATGAAGATGATGTGGTAATAATGAAGGTAAAGGATGGGGATTTTTTTGTTTAAAGTTTGAAAAACATGAACGCGTCATGTTTGACGGATGGTTATCAAGTCATCGACTAAGCGTCCAGGCGGTGTGAAAGGAATTAGTCACGACTAGGTGAATGGCTCAAAGGCGAGCGCTTTGTTCCCTAAGTCGTCGAAATAAGACGACTAGGCGTCGCCTTGGACGAAAGGTGTTCCATATCATTGTGAGAAATAACCAAATCAATGAGAAAAAAAAAGGAGAAAGTTGGTTTTCTCTTTCAGCTGCTATTTTTTGGTTTTGTTTTGCAACAGGACTCTCTCCATGTATCTCAAAGTATATATAATCTATATTATAATTTATGTACTTATTCCTTACAAGAGTCAGTAGTCACTAGTCTCATTAAAAGTTAAATGGTCTATGGCTTTATGCATATATTAGTGGCTTACACCACAAATTACACCATACATCAACGCATGTAATGTTGTTGATGGCAATGACTGTGGACTAAGCATACAGCTGTGTACTACTAATGTAGAACGTATAATTATATTATATATTTCATATACTATAAATTACAGCACATAGTTTATATATTAGTATTATATTATATGCATGATAAATAAATATTACTTTTATATTATATATGTATGATAAATAAATATTAATATTAATATTATATATAATACATGATAAATAAATATTAATATTATATTATATATGTATGATAAATAAATCATAAGATTATATGTTGAGTCTATGAATTGCAATGCACTAATGTAGTGTTAATTATATTTAAGATGCTTGTGGGTAATTTTTTTTTAATATTTAGTGTACCTGTGAATTGAAAAATAAATAATATATATGTATTTATTTATATATAAAATGCATAATTTTATGGACGACTAGTTGGCCTAGTCAACTAGTCACTTCAAGGCCACTGACACGCCTCGATTAACGCCTTAACAAATATAGTTTGACCCAACCCATTGTTATATAATATTTTCTCCCCTTATATGCATAACCCCCCACATGCCATATATAAGCATCCACGTTAACTCCAAATTGAAGCCACGTAGGAATAAAATCCACGCACGAGTTTTCTATTAAGTCCGTTAGTTTTTATTGACGGAATGAAATATTTTTCTGGTACAGATACTACTTTGAAATAAAATTTAAGTACAAACACTTGTTCGTAACTTTTTAGTTAAGGTACCAATTTGAAAGTCGTGTACTAGTACAGGCACCAAAATTGATTTAACTCGACTTTTAACAAAGCAACAAGCCATAATAGCTAGTTATAGTGATGAGGATGGAAGCAAGAAAATTTTTAATATTATTGGGTTATTATTATATATTATTATTTATGGATGAATTTAATGTAATTAGTTTATTTAGTACATAATATTAGGATATATTTAATTATATTAGTAAAATACTCTAGAATATTAATTATTAAAGGTAGTAGGTAATTACTAGGATTTTATTTTCTTATTTAATTAGGTACTTAATATTTTACTTAACCTCCAAGTATTAGGGTTTTTCCCTATACTTATATAAACAGTTGTAATTCATCACGAGAAATTATTGAATGATTGATATTATTGAATTTTTAGCATTGTGCTTTGTGGCTTTTAGCCTCTTTCATCTCCTTGGAATCTCTTTTCTTCTTTCCTCCATTCTTGTCCTACATCGTAATGGCATCAAAGTCGAAAGGTCCTAATATATTTTGATTTCAACTAATTTTTTCCTACCCTAGTTTTCTAGCCTCCATCAATTGTCAAGTTCACTCTAGAGTCGACAACAATATCTTACTAGGTCAGAAATTGAATCAAATAGTTGGACTCGATTCAGCTTAACTTTCGAAAAAAATACGAGCGAGACTCGAATTCACTAATAATATAATCCAAATCTGAACATAAAAAATAGTTCGAATAAAAATACGAGTAGAATCCTAGCAAAAGTTATACTTGACTTGTTTAAGATTCAAGCTACTCGAATTCTCAATTGTGAGTTGATACATACTGATTTAATATATATTCGATTAAATACTAAACACATTCTCTTATAATATATACAAAATTAAATCAAATTAGGATAATTAATTATTATTATTATTTATTTTTTTATTTTTAATTGTGATTTTATATTTGTAAAGTGTAATAGTAAATATATTTTCTCATTTCTAGGTAAAATAATAAATTCAATTTATAACTATATTTATTATAAAGCTAGTTATTATGTGGAAACTCAAATTCGAGTTTGAATTTGAAGCAAGTAGTTTGAATATAATTCGATCAAAGTCGGATCGAATTCGAGTAATAAATATTCGAGTCGAGTCGAATCTGAGTAAAATTTTTCAAATACAATTCGAATTTGAGTCAAATCCGAGTATGAATTTAACGTTTCGAGTCGAATTCGAGCAGCTCTATGTTTGGTTCAGTTCGACTCGTTTACACCCATAAATATCTAGTCATTCGAGTGAAATTCGAGCAACACTATGCTCGGTTCAGTTCGACTCGGTTACACCATTAATATTATTGGGTTATTATTATATATTATTATTTACGGATGATTTTAATGTAATTAGTTTATTTAGTAGATAATATTAGGATATATTTAATTATATTAGTAGAATACTCTAGAATATTAATTATTAAAGGTAGTAGGTAATTATTAGGATTTTATTTCCTTATTTAATTATGTTACTTAATATTTTACTTAGCTTCCAAGTATTAGGGTATTTCCTATTCCTATTTCCTATATAAACAGTTGTAATTCATCATGGGAAATTATTGAATTATTGAATTTTAAGCGCTTTGTGGCTTTTAGCCTCTTTTATCTCCTTTGAATCTCCACATTCTTCCTTCCTCCATTCTCGTCCAACATCATATAGCCAATAGAAAACCACAATGATCCATAACAGCAAATTACATCATATTTTGTACTTTCGCCACCTCACAAGAGTTCCTTTTTTTCACCTTTTGTTTTTATTTTTTCTCTTGGCAATGAACTGCATACACTATATTTGTTTATCTAAATTGGAGTTTATCAAAATAAGATCACTTTGAGGTTATATGTTAAGCTCAAACCTATGCAACAATGAAGAGTTTTAAAGAAAACTTGAGAGCTAAGGAACACATAAACTACCTTTTAAATTCCATTTCTCCACAAGGGTGTACCCATTACATTCTACTCTCTTTCTTAGAGACTACTATCATGGATCAAATATGCTAAAATGCACAATGGGTAAACTACTACCCTACCCATGTGCTAGCTATTTCTAGAAAAGTCTACAATATGGCCCCTAGCATAACAAACCTAGGTTAGGGCCTAGTGCACTGACTTTGACATCTCCAGAGAATTCCACCCTGAAGCTTCCTCCTCTTAGCATGGCGCCACAAGGATTGGTTAGTTTAACATACTGACACATAAAAAAAGGTACATGAATCTCCAAGAGAAATCATATTATAGCAACATTATCCAAGTCTGTTGTACAAAACCCAACAAAAGCATTTAAATAAAAAGGAAATAACAAAATTTTTAAAAACCACAAATCCTTAAAATTGTCAAAAACTTCAAGTGGCCCAAGCTTGCTTAAAGTCATTTTTGCGTCTAAAGTGACAATGTCAAGGAGATGGGTCTTGTAGACCTCGTCAAGATCTTCGAAAATGACCAGGTATGGGCCTCATACCTCCAAGTGGATCAAAAGTTATGGCCATCTAAAGTTAAATGACCAAAACTGCAAAATTCAATATTCCAGACCATTCCGCGCGGCGGCTTTCTGAAGGTCTAACTCATCCGAGTATGCCTGGTCTGCTAAGCATCATGCTAGGGCTGGAATTTGATTATGTATTAAATCACAGTGGTTATCAAGTCTAAATGGATGGATTTGGCTGGTTCAATTCAAGATTTTTAAGGGTTCTCGCTTAACTGGCGAACCATAGTTGTCAGAATCTTACAATATACGACACGTGTTGTATGATACGCTAGCATATCAATAAAGAATATCATACATATCGCTAGCATATCATAAAGTGAGCCAATATGATTTAAGATATGGTCAATACATTATGATTTACAATACAGTTGATACATTTTTAAGTTGGAGGTGAACCTAATAAAAGTTAAAATAACTAATTATAGCCCTTTTTTATTAGAAGAGGAGTTCACTCGATATATACAATAAGAAATTCTTAGAATGCTTCAAGGATTACTTCTCTTTTTCGAAGAACATTGTTTCCACTTTCATTTTTCACGTCTTATACTTGTATGTAGACATAAATACATAGTTTTGATGTTGTCTTTTATTCTACAATTTCCAATTTAGGGCTAAATTTCACATTAAATTCTTAAGGTTGTGAAATTTTTCGGATTTATGGAGTACAAAGAAGAAAATGATTCTAATAGAACTGTTGTGAAACCAAATTGTTAGAATCTGGTAAGATCCTAACAATGATTTGAGCCGATAGAAAGAAATAGATTTGAAAACAAAGTTGGAGGACAAAGAATGGGCAGAAAAAGGAAGAACTTGGGGTTGAGGAAAGGGATAATGGAGGGAAACTTCTTTCAATATTCATTATTTCATTCAAATCAAGTTTAAACTGCAAATTACATCCACTTCTTTTACTTATACTACTGGATAGAAGCTAGTAGAAGGCACTCATAGTCTACATTCTCCTACCTCATTCTTATCCTAAAAACCTTGCACGTGTCATGTGAGGACACACACTATCTAATAGTTAACAAGATAACAAAAATACACTTATAACTAAATAACAGAATTATATTAGGACTAATCATGTGCCCAGATAATAGTAATACTAAGAAACATTTGTAACTAAGATATGCAGTTGGTAAAGCAAAAACTCACAGCAAGAGCGTCAGACACATGCTCCAAATGCTTTGTCAAGTTTGAAACAGCATTAGCCATACTTTTCTTGGTCACATACATGAGATCCGAGAATGAGAGACCCTAAGAATAAAAGAAATACAAGGAAAAAGAGATGATTAAAAAGAGCATTATCCTCAAAAGATCAGAAGCATAAAATATTAATCCGTGAAGATTTGTTTCTTTGGGAGGGTTGGGGGCAACTTAAGAACTAGTGAACTATCAATCCCAAAAATAACAACAGATAGTTAACTTAATGTAGACTTATAAAAGCGACAAACTTAAAGGGTAAATTTAGGTTGATAATACAAGCCCCTTCTGGTCGAAAATATTCCCACATAACCACTTGAAATCCCAATTACCTTTTAATTTTGGAAAAAATTTATGGTTATAGTAACCTACGGACTCTTCAATTAGTCCCGCAATACCTGTGTCCAACACTCAGACAAAGGTATGGATGCTAGACATTTCATTTTAGAATAAAGCAAAATTGAGGAGTACCCATGTACAACTGGACACTCCGTCCAACACTCCAAATTCATGTAACTTAGATAGTAACTTCTAACTAGTATATTACATAACACTGGAATATGACTGACATTAATTTCTTAAATAAGTTATTTTGGGTATATTTATCATTAGAGTAAAAAAACAAGTAAAATATATTTAAGTTAAATGTACATTACATCAGTCAACTTGGACTATGTCTAAAACTCGGTGTTTTAAAATTCCCGCCTAGCGCTAGGCGGTCCTCTATCGCTTAGACTTTGTTGGGCACCTAAGCCCCCCGCCTAGACGAAATCAAATCTCTACTGCTTCAATTTAATAAAGGCTTTAAAACTCTACAATACTTGAAATAAATTTATTAAGGCCTTAAAGATTGTTTTTTAGATAATTTTTCATGTGAAATTTTAAAAATTTACATCTATTATATGTTCCGTATAGTATAACAAGTTTATGCAATAGGAAAAATGGAAAATAAATATATGAGACCGTCTAAAAAACGCCTAATCCGCCTAGGTGAACGCCTAGGCAGTCTAGGAAGCCCCCTCCGGCCTCCGCTGCGTAGCAATCACTGCTAAAACCAAGATGAGCAAAATGCCTTTGACCATAGTATAAGCTAAGGAATATTATGATACCTTCCACCACATGTATCCATAACCCAAAGCTCCCACGGCAGCAGCTGGTACTATGAGAGATGTTAATTTACCTGGTTTTGTTTGTCGGAGAGAGAAGAGGGAAAAGTATTATAATACAGCAACTATAAAATGATAAATAATCCATCCGAATAATAAGGAAAAACTAAGCAATTTTAGCAGTATGATCTATGCAAATGCTTAATATTTTCACCTAAACTGATGGAGGAAAAAGAATGACGAGTCCCATTAATAGTTTGCTTATCAAAGAAAAAGTAAAAAGAATGATGGAAACAGTATGTTAAGTGATTCCTCAGTATAAAAAGACAGACCGCCAGAGTTCCCATTCAGAACAGTGATTTGTCGCGCAGAGGCTAATTGCCGAACCTCCATTGCTAACCGACGAACCTATAAATCAAGCAAGGCATAAATAAATAAATATCATATATCTATGAGATCCAGATTCAACACTAATTGTTAAATAATACCATAAAAAATCTTGAAAAAGAAACTCACACTTCAACTGCTTTTGTACAACAGCAATAGAAGGAATAAGATGAAACAGTAAAATTTCAGAGTCAACTTTTCTCCAACAAAGGAAGGGATATACAACTTTTCAATGCTAATGATCTATATAATCTCATAACTTAAATAACCTGAGGCTTATAAGAACCACAACCTAAACATACATCTACTGCCCAGAAGCCTTTAAAAACTGAAGGGAATAGCTCTTCAACACGTACTACCTGAACATAACTTACTAAATGCATGCAGTGATACTCTACTACTCATACCACTGACACCTGGGCTGTAAATAAAAAATATCTAGTATGAAACTCGTGAGCCGATTGTATGGAAAAAAAAAGAAAAACTCATAAGAATAGGAACCGGTAGGATTTCAGTTATAAACATACTCAAAGTTCGAACATACTACAATTTCAAACAGAGTTACGAAGTTCTTCATTTATTGTGTTTTTCTAATCTGAGAAACATTGAAACTTCACAATGTAATTGTATCGTGTCTGAATGACTGTATCCTACTATCCTTATCCCTTATCTGTGTCTATGTTTCTTAGTACCAACTTTAATCAGGTATTTAAAACAATGGTATAAGACTATTTCTACTGCTAGAAGACAGTCCGCAACCATGATAATCCTTCAATAACACTGTTTATAGCCACCCCACCAGAAAATTTTCCCATTACTTTGAGATAATTATAATCATGACATTTTCCTTTTCTTTTCAGTTTTTCCTTAGTTCCAAAATACACGCCTAAATACCCTAATAGTAATTGCATTCCACAAATGAAATAATAAATATATTAAGATGCAAATTCCTTAAGCTTCCAACATAATACTGGATGCTGGACAGATTATACATAACTTCATAAGGCACCAATATAATGGCAGTTGTACATCTCTAACAGACAACCTAAATTACTTTTCACCTAAACTGAGCTACTACTATTAATTTACTGTAGACATACCTGATTAGAAATGGCATCAGAAACATCAGCCTCACCATTCTCCCCATTGTTTCCGTATCCTTTCAAAAGCGACTGCCAAATAAATTACAACAAAATAAATTCCTCAAAAATTCCCTACAATACTTCAGCTTTTATGCAACACCAAAACCAAACCAACATAAACAGAAAAAGCTCAAAACTTCCATCAATTAACAATTCAATATGGAAAATCCCATCTGAACAATTTGATTTCAAACTTAATTTGACGAACAAAGTGAAAATTTTAGTACCTGAAGTTCGCCCAATACATCAGATAATTTACCGTTCTTAAGCAGGATAGTACTGGTGTAGCCTGTACAATAAATACACAAATATACACAAACATAAATATATAAACATATATGTGTATATCATCAGATCGAAACCAAAAGTCAATACAGATCGATATGGAAACGAAGAGCAGTGTGTAAAAACGAAAATGCCTGCCCCAACTAAGATGATGATCTTAGATAAGCCCATGCTAGTTTGCATCGCCATGGCTAGTAGCTTGGTTTGTGATGTGATGAACAAGCCCTAAGCCTGTGTCTCTGTGTCTCTCACAGCCGAGATCTTTGAGAATAATTTATTCACAAGTTGTTTATTATGTTTATTTATTTTTTAAGAAATTAGTAGTAGCCTACAATATATTTATACGTAAGTCTTAAAAACGAGGTGAACCAAAGCAAATTGACACCAATTCCAATTCGATTAGGAATATTAAATTCATACTTAAATTAAACTTAAATTTGAATTTTATTTAAAAAATTTATTCAAATTCGATTCGAATATTTATTAGATCAAATTATATTAAAATTACTTGTAAAATTCAAATTCAATTTCAAATTCGAAAGATCCACATAATAACTATATTTATAATAAACATAATTATAAATTAAATTTGTTATTTTACTTATAAATAACTATATTTATTATTACACTTTACAAATATAAAATCACAATTAAAATTAAAAATAAAATAAAATAATAATAATTAATTATCCTAATTTAATTTAATTTTATATATATTATAAGAGAATGTATTAAGATCTCAATCCAATTTGTATCAATCGATTATGTATCGAATAATAATTGAAATTCAAATAATTTAAATATTAAACGAGTAGAACTGGATCGAGAAAACTGTTTGATTCGATTTACAACTTTATTTATAAGTGTTGAAAACTTTAAATATTTAAAATTAATTTTATGAACGGATGGATTTGATTATTTATTATTGCGGAGATTTGACAAGGAACAAATTTAAAGGAATGAATGAATGATTATATATTCCTTCAATTTTAAAATATGAGATTAATATTAATTTTTAAAAGTAATATGATATATTTTTGAAGTTCAAATTAATATGATTAGTTTTGAATTTTAAAATAAATTATAATTTTTTACAAAAAATTAAATTAATTTTATTAAATTTGGATTTAAATTAATTTGAATTAACTTCTAGAAAAATGATTACAAATAATTGAAAAGAGAATTTATACATGAGAAATTTTTAAAAAAAATATTATATAAACGATAATAAAGACATCCTATTAAAACAAGGCCTTTTTGTTTATAGATATTTTGATAAAAAGTGTCATAATATCCATTTGCTTTATGATTTGTTGTTTTTTCTAATGAGACTCCATGCTGATTTTTTATTTAAATGATATTTTGATATTTTATATAATTTTCTTTGTCTTTTTGTTGATTTTTGTTTTACTTGACCAAGTTAGACTTTCACTTAAAGGGAGGATATTATAATGTCTGATAATTCATGATAATATAGGAAAAGTTTATAGTAATAGTCCGTATTTTTGTTAAAGCCTTGAATCTTCCTAACAAAATTAAAAATTTGTATAATGTTTTTCACCTTTAAATTTCAAGGTTTTATTAAATTAATATTGATAGACATATAATTTATATATTTTATTATCCTTAATTTGGTTCCTTTTATTATATTAGTTTATTTAATTAACATATTTTATTTTATTTTGTGGAATTTAATATTTTATTATAATAAAGTGAAAATTTTAGTGATCAAACAATATTTAATACTTCTATTCATGGAAGGAAAGAAACAAGAAGAATTCTACAACGAGGAATAATTTTGGTATGCAAGTCAAATTCAATGAAAAAAAAAAAAGGAAAGTCTATCTAGCTAGAAGATTTCTTTTAACGAATTTAATTGCCACTAAAAAGAAGGAATTAATTGAGTCTTGATACTTATAAATAGAGGATTAATAAGAGAGATTTGGGGAGGAGATATTAGGTATTTTTTATGTATTAATTTAAGTGAGGAGTAGGGGTATGAATAAATTATTTTTTTATTATACGTTTGTTGGATGATCCTTAATAAAAGGGAGTCTTTTTATTTTATTTTTAATCTTCTACTTTTTTCTTATTTATTTTAGTTAATTTTTTTATTTTTAATATCTAGCAAATTTTTTATATATAGTATGAAGATGAAATTAAATAATTATTCATGAAAAATATTTTATATCTCTTTTATTAATTTCTCTTTTTGTTTACTTGATTTCGTTTTCATACTTCATTATTGAAATACTTTTGTTTTATAGTTCTTATGTTATTTTAAATCAATTAAGAGGTTTTGATATATTATTGTTAAAATATGAGGGTTTTTTTTTAATTCATTCATGCTTTCAGAAGTTTTAATGAATTAGAATTAATCCTTAAATTTTCATAGTTTATGTTTGTCCAAGTTAATTATAAAATTACTAAATTAAAGGAAAGAGAGATCACAACTATAGTTAATTTTAATTGGACTAAATTGATTTATTTTTTGAATTATGTACATCAAAATAGTGACATAATTTAAGTTATAAAAATAGAAGAGATCATTGAATTATATATTATGTTTATTGTTTAACAGATTCTAAATTGCTTCCTCATTGTTAATTTTCATATTATAATTAATTTAATTGTTGTTAATCAATTCTCATTTTATTTTTAATTAAATCTCGAAATAAATATTAAGAATTTTAAAATTAATCTAGTTTTATGGATTCAACATGTACTTAATAGTTCTTCAATTTAACATTGTGTGAGACCCCAGATTTTATCAATAAAGATTTAAATTTTGTTGAAATAATTTTTAATATTATGGTGTGAATTTAAGATAATATTATAGTTGTGGGTAGTATTTATAAATTTTGCAAAGTATGCAAGTGGTTTATATTATATTCGATTGGTCGGGGAATATTAGGTTTAGCGAGGGAATATTCGTGACAACTACTCAATCATTGGTGGACCTGGCAATGTAATTATTGTTTGATTGAGAAAAGCGACAAAAATATTTTATTGAAATAACTATGGAAGTTTTACCGTGATTCTTGTTGAACTACTTCGGTAGTAAAAATACGATGTCGTGTGGTTTGCATAGTAAGAAGACACCAGATTGATTATTGATCTTTGTGAAGTCACCGGTTTGATTCCATTATCATTATTAATAATATGAATTATTATAATGATAATGACGTTTTGTTTTATTCAGTATTATTAACGTAATAAAATGTAAACATCTTTTATATAAAATAGAATACTTTATTAAAGTTATTCATAAATAGAATATATTATATTTTATTATCGTAGTGTTGCAGTAGTGTTTTGCATAGTGTTTTGCATAGTATTGCATAGTATTTGCATACAAGTATTGCATAAGATTTGCATAGTAAAATGTTTTTATATAAATAGAATATATTATATTTTATTTAAAGATTTTTCTTTAAATATGAATGGTCGATTAAAGTAAATCAATCTGGACCGCTTCATGGATTAATTCTTATGCATTCCATTTTCCTATAAATAGAAGCTCATTCCTTCATTATTTTCTTACGAATTCATTGAAACTCTGTAGAGAGAAAATTATAGAGAAAGCTATAGAGAGAAAATTATAGAAAGAAGAAGAGTATTCTACTACTTCACTACTTCTATATTCAGGTTCTTTTACTGTAAGGGATATTATTTGTTGTACTCGTAAGAAGGGTGTTATTCTTTCTTCTTGAAGAGAACTTCATTATTCCATTCACTATTATTACATTGGAATAACTAACTCGTAAAAAAGTGGCATACCCTATACATAACTTTGTATATACGGCGTACCTATACTTGGTGAAATCCTTATGTTATTCCATTTTTATTATTCATTGGAATAACCTCAGATACTGCTTTTACCCTATACTTGGTGACATTCTTCTATTATTCTCATTGAACATCCTGCATCATGTTTTTACACCGACCGTTCCGCTTTTTATTATTACTGTTGGAACATCACATGCATGTGTTTTACACCGGACTGGTTCCGCCTTTATCATTCATTGGAATATCCTATCTCACATGTGTTTTTACACCGGATCCGTTCCAACTTTATTATTCTGTTGGAACATCCCATGGTGTGAATTTCACGACTTCGTTCCGTTATTATTATTCTGTTGAATAACTCCTATCTATCTGCAATCGCATGCGTGGTGATTTCTTTTGTTATTCCATTCTTTATTATACCCAAATAAGTTAAAACTTTAACTTCTATACTCCATGAAATTAGTAGAATATCCTCGATATTTGCGTTTCATCCAAAGATCTTTTCATGGAAATATTCTTCCGATCATTCTTGAATTTTACTCTACGAAAACAAAGATCATGTTGACAATTTGGACGTTAATAATTCATGGATTAAATAATTCTTGAACTTGTTTTATTGAATTACTATGTCATTTATCATCATCCTCATGTTATATTATGTTATCTTTTGGCTTACGTGCATATAGATGAACTTAGTATGATTATGACCGAGGATCATTCTTGGTATAATCACGACTTGATATAAATGATGTGACAAAAGTCCTCGACGATTGATGGATAGTCTTTGGTGATGGATGAGTCTTTGTGGTATGATTTTGATGAAAATCCTCGGGGTGATTTAGATGTATGGTTTATTTATTCGTGACCATTGATAATTTGATGAAAATCCTTGGCCTAAAAGATAGACTTTATTCTCTACTTCAGGGATGATTAGATGTTATTGTTACTCATCAGGTGGTTTATTTATGATAATTTATTCGCATTATCTTAGTCATAATATTTCTTAGTGAGTCTTGAAATGAGAACATAGCCGACGAAGGAAAGTAATGGTCCGAAATACCTTTAGTCCTCAAAATTTTGTGAAATAGATAGTAGACTTTTTGAGTTTACTGTATAATATCTAGTAGACAAAATTCTGTATTTGAAACTCTTTTGTCGTATGATCAATTACTATGACACATCATCCTCATGATTATGGTTAATTCGTATTTGAATTTATGTACCACGTGGCGACCCGAATTGGATTATGTGATTTATCCATCAACGATGATTACGTGCCAATTACTGAGGACTTTGTCACATCATTTATATCAAGTCATTATACCGAATGATCCATGGTCATAATCATACTAAGTTCATCTATCTTTCAACGTAAGCCAAAGATAAATATATAAACATGAGGATGATGACAAAATTTGACATAAACTAATTCAATAAAACAAGTTCAAGAATTATTTAATCCAAGAATTATTAACGTCCAAATTATCATAATCATTTACGACGAGAGTAAATAATTCAAGAATGATCTATTTCCAAGTTCAATGAAAAGATTTTGGATGAAACGCTTGTGAATATCAAGGATATTCTACTAATTTTATGGAGTATAAAGTCAAAGTTTTAACCAACCGGTATAATAAAGAATGGAATAACAAAAGAAATCACCACGCATGCGTATTGTGATGTAGAAGTGTTATTCCAAAGCAGTAATAATAATAACGGAACCAGTCAAGTGAAATTCACAATCGACAGGATGTTCCAATGTAATAATAAAGATGGAACCAGATCCGTAAAACACACGATAGGATATTCCAATGTAATGATAAAGATTTTAACCAGTCCCGTAAAACACATGCATGTGATGTTCCAATGTAATAATAATAAGAATGTCACCAAGTATAGGTAAATAAGAATGTCACCAGTATAGGTAAACTGCAGACAGTTATTCCAATGTAATAATAAGCAATGGAATAACATAAGGATTTCACCAAGTATAGGTACGCCAGATATACAAAGTTATGTATAGGGTATGCCACTTTTTACAAAGTTATTCCAATGTAATAATAAGTGAATGGAATAATGTGTTCTCTTCAAGAAGAAAGAATAACACCCTTACGGGTACAACAAATAATATCCCTTACCGTAAAAGAATCAATATGAAGTAGTGAAGAAGCGGTATACTCTTCTTCTTTCTATAATTTTCTCTATAAAACTTCTCTATAATTTCTCTCTCTAGAGTTTCAATGAATTCAGTAAGAAAATAATGAAGGAATGAGCTTCATTTATAGGAAAATGGAATGCATAAGTAATTAATCCATGAACGGTCCGATTGATTTACTTTAATCTGACGGTCCATATTTAAAGAAAATCTTTTAAATAAAATAAAATATATTCTATTTATATAAAAACATTTTACTATGCAAATACTATACAATACTATGCAAATACTATGCAATACTATGCAAAACACTATGCAAAACACTACGCAACACTATGCATAATAAAATATAATATATTCTATTTATAGAATAACTTTAATAAAGTATTCTATTTTATATAAAGATGTTTCGTTTTTATTACGTTAATAATAATGAATAAAACAAAACGTCATTATCGCTATAATAATTCATATTATTAATCGGACAATAATGGAATCAAACCGAGTGACTTCTCACATAAGCATCAATAATCAATACCGTAATGTACTATGCAACCACAACGTGACATCGTATTTTTTTACTACCGAGTAGTTCAACAAGAACTACCAGAAAAACTTCCGCCGTTATTTCAATAAAATATTTTTTGTCGCTTTCTCAATCCGACAATAATTACATTGTAGGGTCCACCAATGATTGAGTAGTTGCATTTAATATTCCCTCGCTAAACCGAATATTCCCCGACCAATCAATATAATATAACCACTTGATACTTTGCAAAATTTATAAATACTACCCACAACTATAATATTATCTTAAATTCACACCATAATATTAAAAATTATTTCAACAAAATTTAAATCTTTATCGATAAAATCTGGGGTCTCACAATCTCCCTCCTTATGGAATTTCACTCGAAATTAGGGTACGTACTGATATGATAAAGAGGTGAGGCTACCTTGAATACCTTTATCGCTTAAAAATATTAAATTCATCTTTGAAATCACTTGCCAAAGCTATTCATTAACAATCATTCTTCGCACTTCACAAAGCTAAAGATATACAATCAGAAACCAATAATCTTTGCAGCCGATTAATAGTATCACGACCACGAATTATCCATGCACCACTGGGCCAGATATTCGTGTTTTCAATTACTACCATGATTATACCGAATAATCCTTGGTCATAATCATACCAAGTCTATCAATGCACTACTACCAAAGATGACTTTTACCACATCCATGAATTAATATTTCATTGTTGAGACTCATTTCAATAATTAATCCATATCATCGAATCATCCCCTCGCACTACGTGCCAAGGATATTCATTAAGATCACGACCACGAATTATCCATGCACTACTACCAAAGATAATCGTGTATTCATTAAGATCACGACCACAAATTATCCATGCACTACGGCCAAAGATAATTGTGTATTCATTAAGATCAACGACCACAAATTATCCATGCACTACGCCACCAAAGATAATTGTGTATTCATTAAGATCACGCACCATAAATTATCCATGCACTACTGACCAAAGATAATTGTGTATTCATTAGTATCACGACCACAAATTATCCATGCACTACTACCAAAGATAATTGTGTATTCATTAAGATCACGACCACAAATTATCCATGCACTACTACCAAAGATAATTGTGTATTCATTAGTATCACGATCACAAATTATCCATGCACTACTACCAAAGATAATTGTGTATTCATTAGTATCACGACCACAAATTATCCATGCACTACTACCAAAGATAATTGTGTTTTCAATTACTATTATGATTATACTTAAACAATCCACGGTCATAATCATACCAAGTCCATCTACGCACTATGAGCACGGATGACTTTCAACGTAATATAAGCGTGAGGATAATGATATAAAGAATCAATCAAATGAGATAAAGGATAAATATTAAACATTTATAATATAATTTATCCAGGATTCAAGAATATCCCCATGTTATCAATCACTTAATAATCTCATAATCTAATATCATTAATATTATAACAATATTTTAATCATTTCTTAAATTTATAAACAATTTTTCTTAATTGTTTATGTTTTACCATATAATGCATTTAATCATTCAAAATGCCATACTCATAAGATATCATCACCAATTATCAAATCTCTCAAAAAATATGCATATACTCTATATAGGATTCTCTAGCCATAATATCCTATTTTCAACTTTGTTACTTCCATATAACATATTTAACTCATATGTTTGTAATTAAACTATTTTCATGAAAATACCAAATCAGGTCCCAAAAATATTTCTTTTCTGGGATTTAGCATAATATAGTCCCATAATGAAAATATATTTTTCTCGAATTTTTAAAATTCATTTACTATTTTTTCAAAATCAATTTCTAATTAATTCCTTAAGAAATTAGCTACCTCAAGTTTAACTCCAAAATTCCCAAATCTTGGCAGACCTTACACATGTTAACGTGAGCTTCTAGTTTAAATTTCATGGTCATCGAGTTATAGAACTCCTATTATAAGCGTTTTAAATTAAACCTAAATATTGAAATAGTCATAACTTGCTCATTTTAAGTCGAGAATGAGCTCATTTTTGGACAGGAGGTACTTTATACCATATACTTTCATTTCCCAAAAGGCCAAATTTTTCTCATAATTTAAGTGGCCGAAACAGCCCCTTCAAATTTTGGACAGACAACCTTTTGAAATTTCTAGCTTTTACATCTTTTACTAAAATCAGTTCACACAAAAATCTACAATATCTTTTCCAGTAATTCCACTTGGATTAGTTAGGTAACTCATAGATCTAACTCTAGAACTTGACCATACTCAAAATTCAAAATATAATAGGAGATATGGTCAATTGAATTTCATGTTACGTTTTCACCAAAATCGATTTTCAACTTTTTGTGATTTCTAAGAAACTTTCATGTTTTCACATAATAACCAACATAACTCATCATAACACTTACTAATACTTCATATACCCATAATTTTCATTAGTCCAATGCTTTTATTATGACTTTCATCATAATCCTCGTAAAGCAGATCCTTTTAGTTGAAGAAATATTTGAGGTTTAAGAAATGGGTTTTTATCTCAATAATCATACAAAATTCGATTTCACGCCTACAGGGTAGGCTAGGAAATCTTCAAGAATACGTCAAGAAATTTATTAATGATATAAATATCATTCAAAATGTTACTCTCGTCCAAGACTTGGATAGTATGTCACATTGATCTGAATCCGCGACTTCTATCCTTAACCTAGATAGCACCTCACAATGATACCTATAAACTTGCCATCTTCATTCATGACGTCGCTACAGAAAAGTCCGGCTTTGTTGCATTCATTCCACAGGAAAGTCAACAACGAAAGGTTCGGGGCTCTTTACTTATGGCTTGATATAACAAATGATTAACTTTAGGGTTTGGTTACTTTGAATTCGTATAACAGAAGTTGGTTAGGAATATGAAAACTAACAACCTTACAAAAGAATAATGAGTAGTTAATCAATCGTTTTCAAAAAATTACCTCAAAGGCAAGTATTTTCAAAGAGATAAGATCGACGAAGTAACGTGAAAGTGTTTATTTGAAACAACAAGATTAAAAAAAATAGTAAGCGTAACGAAGGCTCCTACTAAACGGTTTCAACCAATAAGTCAAAGTCTAACTTCTCCTGAGTCAAATTTAAACGTTGAACATAGACGAGAGAGAAAAAGAATGGGTAGAACCCAGATTCAACACGGTATAGACTTCGCAAGAGCTTATGATTAACTTACCCGTGATAATTTTATTCGGGTTCCTCGTCAACGAGAAAAAAAAAGCGCTCTCTTTAAACTCTCTGGCTCTTGTTTTATGCAGGGAATGACCTTTGGTGCCTCCATCCTAGTTGAATTAAATCTTCTTGATGGCGACAAAATCGAGCTAAGTGGCCTTCTCTTCCACAATTATAACATCTTTTGGATGGCGTAGCTAGCGATTCGGATGATGTGTCCCTCTCTCCTCGCATTTGAAGCATATGATAGGTGGTCCTTCTCCTTCCTTAACAACAGTCTTTGGTCTTGGACGTCTTTCCATCATTGTTGAATCTCCTTTTCTTGAAATGTCCATTCTTATTATTTTGGCCCGATTACCACCGAAGTGGTTACCATATCTCGCTGTTGATTCCCTCCACGCTTGTTGTCAACCTCGATGACTACTTTCATTTGGTATTATAATTTTTAACGTTGCTCTCTTTTTTTAGTTCGTTGACTCGTTATCGCGCTCCACTAATCGAGCCCTATTTACAACATCCGAATAAAAACACGGTTTATGAGAAATAAGATGTTGACGTATCTCTGGTTTCAAACCTCTTAAAAACATTCGCGCCATTCTCTTCATTATCCACCAAGTGGGGCCTTGAATCGTGATAACTCGCAAATTTTGCCTCGTATTGCGACGGTCATATTGTTTTGTTCCAACTTGATAAACTCCACCTCCTTCATGTGGCGAATACTTTCCGGAAAGTATTTGTCGTTGAAACGACTCTGGAACTTCTCCCAAAGATATCTTGATGCAATGAGTTGAGTACGTTTCTGGATTCCCACCGAATGTCGCCTCTCGCGCGGAACATAAAAGCGTGAAAGAACCTTTGCTCTCGGAGCATCCCAAGACATCAAATATCTTGGTAATCTGCTTTATCCATGCTTAAAGTCGAAGTGGTTTTGGCTCTCCTTTAAACTCCGTTGGTCCCGGCTCCTTGAATTGTTTAGCGGTGGCCTTAGAGTTTTCTGTGTTTCCACCTACGTTTTGGGCGAGAATTCGCTTTTACTTTGATGTTGCATGAATTCTAAAAACCTTTTAAGCGTCACAAATCGTTCATCAATTGATCGATGTTGTTGTTTACGGGAGGATTATCGCCATCTTGTTGCACATTGTCACGATTATTGATATGTGGAGAATCAACGAGGTCTCCATGCTCCATTCTTATTCTCAACATTCTCGGATGCCATTTTCAAACAACTTGCAAAATAAGGGTTAATTAATATATCACATATTATCCCTATACTACGACCAACCAATTAAATACCTAATAGCTTTAGGTAGGTCATATGCTTAGCGAAGGAATTCCCGTCTCTCCCCTCTAGTACTATTCTCACATCTTAGCAGGGGATCGTATCCTAAGCTACGATACTTAACCTTGTGGCGCCCCCAAAATTAGGTATCGTCACCCATCTTGGGTCGCCACTTACATGGTACATAAATTCAAATCTGACTTACTAATATAAGCGTAAATTGTACAATATCTGACATAAAGCGTGAGTTTGAATACAAATTTTGTCTACTAGATATTATACAAACTCAAAAGGAGTCCTCATTCATGACTATTATCACACTATTTCACGAATAGAGAGGACTACTAATGCTATCCTCTGGACCATTACTTACGTTCCCAGACTTCGTCCCGGTATGTTCTCATTTCTGAAGAGAACGGTGAAAGAAAGGGTGAGCTCAACTAGCCCGATAAGAAATATTATGACTAAGATAATGCGAATAAATTATCATTAGCCTTGACGATGTTAAAGCGATAAAATCTGATAGACAACCGGTTTAAGCTGCGGTGAAATAAGCAATCCATTAAAAAGTCAGTAGAGAATAAAGTCTACTATCTTTTAGGTTTTTAAAAGGTTTTCATCAATTTTTATCACTTGAGACTCGACAATAATAAACCACCACATCTAATCATCCACGTACCCACGGTCGAGGATTTTCATCAAATTATCGATGGTTATGACTATCTGAATCACCCACAGTCATAATCATACCAAAACTATCCATCAACACGCATTACACGAATACTTTGAGGACTTTTGTCACATCATTTATATCAAGTCATGATTATCTTAGAATGATCCATGGTCATAATCATACTAAGTTCATCTATGCGTAAGCGAAAGATAACATAATATAACATGAGGATGATGACAATGACATAGTAATTCAATAAAACAAGTTCAAAATTATTTAATCCATGAATTATTAACGTCCAATTATCAACATGATCTTTCGTTTAGTAGAGTAAAATTCAAGAATGATCGGAAGAATATTTCCATGAAAGATCTTTGGATGAAACCTTGAATATCGAGGATATTCTACTAATTTCATGGAGTATAGAAGTCAAAGTTTTAACCAATTTGGGTATAATAAAGAATGGAATAACAAAAGAAATCACCATGCATGCGGTGATTGGCGCCAGACGGAGTTATTCAACGAGAATAATAATAACGGAACGGTCGGTGAAATTCACACCGACGGGATGTTCAACCAGAATAATAAAGTTGGAACCCGGATCCGGTGTAAAACACACGAATAGGATATTCAATGAGAATGATAAAAATGCGGAACCGGTCCTGGTGTAAAACACCATGAGACGGGATGTTCCAGCGAATAATAATAAAGAGCGGAACCGAGTCCCGTGTAAAACACATGACAGGATGTTCCAATGAATAATAGAAGAATGTCACCAAGTATAGGGTAAATGGCGTATCTGAGTTATTCCAACGAATAATAAGCGATGGAATAACATAAGGATTTCACCAAGTATAGGGTATCTGGCGCATATACGAGTTATGTATAGGGTATGCCACTTTTACAAAAGTTATTCCAATGAAATAATAGTGAATGGAATAATGAAGTTCTCTTGAAAGAAAGAATAATACCCTTTACGAACGGTACAACAAATAATATCCCTTACCGTAGTAAAGAACCTGAATATAGAAGTAGTGAAGTAGCAGAATATACTCTTCTTCTTTCTATAATTTTCTCTCTATAAACTTCTCTCATAATTTCTCTCTACAGAGTTTCAATGAATTAAAAGAAAATAATGAAGGAATGAGCTTATATTTATAGGAAAATGGAATGCATAAGTAACTAATCCATGAGCGGTCAGATTGATTTACTTTAATCGACGGTCCATATTTAAAGAAAAATCTTTTAAATAAAATATAATATATTCTATTTATATAAAAATATTTTACTATGCAAATCTTATGCAATACTATGCAAAACACTATACAACACTATGCATAATAAAATATAATATATTACATTTATAGAATAACTTTAATAAAGTATTCTATTTTATATAAAAGATGTTTTACATTTTATTACGTTAATAATACGAATAAAACAAAAGCGTCGTTATCATTATAATAATTCATATTATTAATCGTGAATAATGGAATCAAACCGAGTGACTTCTCACATAAGCATCGATAATCAATCTGGTAATATTCTTATGCGACCACACGTATTCTTTGTTTTTTACTACCGAAGTAGTTCAACGGTAACCACGGTAAAACTTCCGTAGTTATTTCAATAAAATATTTTTGTCGTTTTCTCGATCCGAATAATAATTACATTATTGAGGGTCCACCAATGATTGAGTTGTTTATGAATATTCCTCGCTAAACCGAATATTCCCCACCCAATCGAATATAATATAACCACTTGCATACTTTGCAAAATTTATAAATACTACCCACAACTATAATATTATCTTAAATTCACACCATAATATTAAAAATTATTTCAACAAAATTTAAATCTTTATTGATAAAATCTGGGGTCTCACAATCTCCCTCCTTATGGAATTTAAGCCCTCGAAATTAGAATGCGATACGATATGATAAAGAGATGAGGATACCTTGAATACCTTTATCGTTAAAAATATTAAATTCATCTTATTGATCCCACCCCGAAGATATTCATTAACAATTCATCTTTGCACTTTCATGCCAAAGATATACAACTCAGAAAACCAATAATCTTTGAAACTCACGACATAAGTATCACGACCACGAATTATCCATGCACTACTACGGCCAAAGATAATCGTGTATTCATTAATATCACGACCACAAATTATCCATGCACTACGGCGAAAGATAATTGTGTATTCATTAATATCACGACCACAAATTATCCATGCACTTTACTACGAAGATAATTGTGTATTCATTAAGATCACGACCACAAATTATCCATGCACTACTACCAAAGATAATTGTGTATTCATTAAGATCACGACCACAAATTATCCATGCACTTCTGACCAAAGATAATTGTGTATTCATTAAGATCAATGACCACAAATTATCCATGCACTACTACGAAAGATAATTGTGTATTCATTAAGTATCACGACCACAAATTATCCATGCACTACTGACGAAGATAATTGTGTTTTCAATTCGATTATGATTATACCCCGACAATCACTCAGTATAATCATACACCAAGTCCATCTATGCACTACGAGCCATGAGATGACTTTCAACATAATATAAGCGTGAGGATAATGATATAAAGAATCAATCAAATGAGATAAAGAATAAATATTAAACATTTATAATATAATTTATCCGAGATTCAAGAATATCCCCATGTTTTCAATCACTTAATAATCTCATAATCTAATATCATTAATATTATAACAATATTTTAATCACTTCTTAAATTTATAAACAATTTATCTTAATTGTTTACGCTTACCATATAATGCATTTAATCATTCAAAAATGCTATACTCATAAAATATCATCACCAATTATCAAATCCTCATCAAAAAATATATATTATATACTACTATATAGGATTCTCTAGCCATAAAATCATATTTTCAACTTTGTTACTTCACATAACATATTTAACTCATATGTTCAGAATTAAACTATTTTCATGAAAAATACCAAATCAGGTCACAAAAATATTTCTTTTCTGGGATTTAGCATAATATAGTCTCATAATGAAAATATATTTTTCTAAGATTTTAAAAATTCATTTACTATTTTTCAAAATCAATTTCTAATTAATTCCTTAAGAAATTAGCTACCTCAAGTTTAACTCCAAAAATTTCCAAATCTTGGCAGGACCTTACACATGTTAACGTGAGCCTCCGGTTTAAATTTCATGGTCATCTGAGTTATAGAACTCCTATTATAGCATTTTTCGCTGGAAAAAACCTAAATATTGAAATAGTCATAACTTGCTCATTTTAAGTCGAAATGAGCTCATTTTTGGACAGGAGATACTTTATACCATATACCTTCATGTCCCAAAAGCCCAGAATTTTCTCTCATAATCTAAGTGGCCAAAACAGTCCCTTAAAGTTTCTGGGCGAGTATTTTCGAAATTTACAGCTTTGGCCTCCTTTGCTAAAATCAGTCCCCACAAAAATCTACAACACCTTTTCCAGTAATTCTACTTGGATTAGTTAGGTAACTCATAGATCTAACTCTAGAACTTGACCACATTCAAAAATTCAAAATATAATAAGAGATATAGTCAATTGAATTTCATGTTACGTTTTTCACCAAAATCTGATTTTCAACTCTTTGTGATTTTTAAGAAACTTTCATGTTTTTACATACTAACCAACATAACTCATCATAAAACTTACTAATACCACGAATACCCATGATTTTCATTAGTCCAATGCTTTTATTATGACTTTCATCATAAACCACGTAAACCTGCTCATTTAGTTGAAGAAATATTTGAGGGTTTAAGAAATGGGTTTTGTCTTTGGGGTCAATACAAAATTCGATTTCACGCTCTAAGTAGGCTAAGAAGTCTTCAAGAATACGCCAGAAATTTATTAATAATAGAAATATCATTCAAAACCGCGACTCTCATCCAAGACTTGGATAAGACGTCACATTGATACCAATCGTGACTTCTATCCCTTAACCTAGATAAAGACCTCACAATGATACCTATAAACTTGCCATCTTCATTCACGATGTAAGCGCCTGAGAAAGTCCTACTTTTGCATTCCACACAAGGAAGTCAACAACGAAAGGTTCGGGGCTCTTTACTTATGGCTTGATATGACAATAATTGACTTTAGTAGTTTGGTTATGAATATAAAAGCTAACAACCTTACGAAAAAGAATGATGAGTAGTTAACTAATTGATTCCTAAAATACCATCAAAGGCAAATATTTTCAAAGAGATAATATCGACGAATAAGCGTGAAAGTGTTTATTTGAAACAACAAGATTAATAAACGATTGAGGTAACGAAGGTTTCTCCCAACGAAGTTTCAACCAATAAGTTAAAGTCTAACTTCTCCGAGTCAAATTTAAATGTTGAACGCAAGTAAGCGAGATAAAATAATGGGTAGAACCAGGTATCTTATAAGGTATAGACTTCGCAAGGATTTATAATTAACTAACCTGCTAACTTCGTTCGAGTCACTTGCTTTTTAAGAAGTCGTGAAAACGCTCTTCATGAAACCACCGCTTTGTTTTATCCGTATCCGCCACTTTGGTGCCACCGTCCCAAATTGGACTTGACTTTGGTGCACGACAAAATCGAGCTAAATGACCTTCTCTTCTTGAAATTTCCACTTCTATTATCTTGGCCGCGTGATTACCACCAAGTGGTTACCATTCTTAACATGATAATTTCTCCCACGATGGTCAAATCATTGTTCCGATGGTCAATTCACCAGGTATGATTATTATCATGTTGTTGGTCGTTACCTTTTGGTTGAAGTGACTCATTATCGCGCTCCCAATAACCGAGCCCTATTCACAACATCTAAATACAAACACTTTATCACAAAACAAGGGTTAATTAACATGCAACATATTATCACTATACTCGACCGACCAATCAAATACCAAATAAACTTAGGTAGGTCATACTAGCGAAGGAATTCCCGTCTCTCCTCCTAGTTCTTATCTCACATCTCGGCCGGGATCATATCCCTAAGCTCGATACCAACCGTGACTCGGACACCAACTTGTGTCAAGACCTCACATCGGTACCTATCGACTTGCCACCACCGAAGAGATGGCGTCCCCTACGGAGAGTCCGGCGGTTGCATCCCCCATCAACAGAAGTCACCAATGAGAGGCTCGGGGCTCTTCACACTTATGGCTCGATACCAACCTCAGACGACTCTGGACACAACTTGTGTCAAGACCTCACATCGGTACCTATCGACCGCCATCGAAAGAAAGGGGCGTCCCACTACGGAGTCCTGGCGGTGCATTCCCCATCAACAGAAGTCACCAAATGAGAGGCTCGGGCTCTCTTCACACTTACGGCTCGATACCAAACCGTGACTCGGACACTTACTTGTGTCGACACCTCACATCCGGTGCCTTATCGACTTGCCACCGAAAAGACGGCGCCCCCTACGGAGAGTCTGGCTTCGGTGCATTCCCCATCAACAGGAAGTCACCAGCGAGAGGCTCGGGGCTCTTCACACTTATGGTTCTGATACCATCTTTGGCTTACGTGCATAGATGAACTTAGTATGATTATGACCATGGATCATTCGGTATAATCATGACTTGATATAAATGATGTGACAAAAGTCCTCAGTGGCCTGTAATGCAGTGATGGATAATTTGTGGTCGTGATACTAATGAATACACAATTATCTTTGGCCGTAGTGCATGGATAATTTGTGGTCGTGATACTAATGAATACACAAATATCTTTGGCCGTAGTGCATGGATAATTTGTGGTCGTGATACTAATGAATACACAATTATCTTTGGTAGTAGTGTATGGATAATTTGTGGTCGCGATATTAAATGAATACACAATTATCTTTGGTAGTATGCATGATAATTTGTGGTCGTGATACTAATGAATACACAATTATCTTTGGTAGTAGTGCATGGATAATTTGTGGTCGTGATACTTAATGAATACACAATTATCTTTGGTAGTAGTGCATGGATAATTTGTGGTCGCGATATCTTAATGAATACACAATTATCTTTGGTAGTAGTGCATGGATAATTTGTGGTCGTGATATCTAATGAATACACAATTATCTTTGGTAGTAGTGCATGGATAATTTGTGGTCGTGATACTAATGAATACACAATTATCTTTGGTAGTAGTGTATGGATAATTTGTGGTCGTGATCTTAATGAATACACAATTATCTTTGGTAGTAGTGCATGGATAATTTGTGGTCGTGATATCTTAATGAATACACGATTATCTTTGGTAGTAGTGCATGGATAATTAAATGGTAATTGATACTACTTAATAAGTGAGTTTCAAAGATTATTGGTTTTACGATTGTATATCTTTGGCACAGTAGTGCAAAATGAATTGTTAATGAATATCTTTGGTAGGATTGCGAAAATGAATTTAATATTTTTAACGATAAAGGTATTCAAGGTATCCTCATCTCTTTATCATATCAGTATCGTACCCTAATTTCGAGGGCTAAATTCCATAAGGAGGGAGATTGTGAGACCCCGCATTTTATCGATAAAGATTTAAATTTTGTTGAAATAATTTTTAATATTATGGTGTGAATTTAAGATAATATTATAGTTGTGGGTAGTATTTATAAATTTTGCAAAGTATGCAAGTGGTTATATTATATTCGATTGGTCTGGGAATATTCGGTTTAGCGAGGAATATTAAATGCAACTACTCAATCATTGGTGGACCCTTAATAAATTATTCATTGGATTGATTGAAAAACGACAAAAATATTTTATTGAAATAACTATGGAAGTTTTACCGTGTATTCTTGTTGAACTACTCAGTAGTAAAAGTACAACGATGTCGTGTGGTTGCATAAGTAGCACGGTATTGATTATTGATGCTTATGTGAGAAGTCACCGGTTTGATTCCATTATTATCGATTAATAATATGAATTATTATAGCGATAATGACGTTTTGTTTTATTCAGTATTATTAACGTAATAAAATGCGAAAACATCTTTTATATAAAATAGAATACTTTATTAAAGTTATTCTATAAATAGAATATATTATATTTTATTATGCATAGTGTTGCGTAGTGTTTTGCATAGTGTTTTTTCATAGTATTGCATAGTATTTGCATAGTATTGCAAGTATTTGCATAGTAAAATGTTTTTATATAAATAGAATATATTATATTTTATTTAAAAGATTTTCTTTTTAAATATGGACCGTCAGATTAAAGTAAATCAATCTAGGCCGCTTCATGGATTAGTTCTTATGCATTCCATTTTCCTATAAATGAAGCTCATTCCTTCATTATTTTCTTACTTAATTCATTGAAACTCTAGAGAGAAAATTATAGAGAGAAGCTATAAAGAGAAAATTATAGAAAGAAGAAGAGTATTACGCTACTTCACAACTTCTATATTCAGCTTCTTTTACTTGTAAGGGATATTATTTGTTGTACCCGTAAGTGTGTTATTCTTCTTCTTGAAGAGAACTTACATTATTCCATTCACTATTATTCATTGGAATAACTTTTGTAAAAGTGGCATACCCTATACATAACTTTGTATATGCGCATACCCTATACTTGGTGAAATCCTTATGTTATTCCATTGCTTATTATTCTGTTGGAATAACTTTGTATCTGCTGATTTACCTATACTTGGTGACATTCTTCTATTATTCTATTGGAACATCCATGCTCATGTGTTTTACACCCACCGGTTTCCGCCTTTATTATTATTCATTTGGAACATCCATGCATGTGTTTTTACCTGACTTCGTTTAAATCTTTATCATTACATTGGAATATCCTATCGTGTGTTTTACACCGGATCCGGTTCCATCTTTATTATTCTGTTGGAACATCCAGCCTTGTGTGAATTTCACCGACTGGTTCCGTTATTATTATTCTCGTTGGAATAACTCGCCTGCATCTAAATCTGCATGCATGCATGGTGATTTCTTTTGTTATTCCATTCTTTATTATACCCAAATAGTTAAAACTTTGACTTCTATACTCCATGAAATTAGTAGAATATCCTTGATATTTGCGTTTCATCCAAATCTTTTCATGGAAATATTCTTCCGATCATTATTGAATTTTACTCTCTGCGTAAACAATGATCATGTTGACAATTTGGACGTTAATAATTCATGGATTAAATAATTCTTGAACTTGTTTTATTGAATTACTATGTCATTGTCATCATCCTCATGTTATATTATGTTATCTTTGGCTTACGTGCATAGATGAACTTAGTATGATTATGACCATGGATCATTCGGTATAATCACGACTTGATATAAATGATGTGACAAAAGTCCTCGGTGGCTTCATAATGCAAAATGATGGATAGTTTTTGGTATGATTATGACCGAGGGTGATTCGGGTATAGTCGACCATTGATAATTTGATGAAAATCCTTGACCGTGGTACAGGGATGATTAGATGTGGTGGTTTATTATTAAAATTTGAGTCTCGGTGATAAAATTGATGAAAACCTTTTAAAACCTAAAAGATAGTAGACTTTATTCTCTACTTGACTCTTTTAATGGATTGCTTATTCACCGCAGCTTAAACCGTTTGTCTATTGTATTTTATCGGTTTAACATCTTTGTTGAAGGCTAATGATAATTTATTCTCGCATTATCTTAGTCATAATATTTCTTCTTTGGGCTAGTTGAGCTCACCCTTTCTTTCACCGTTCTCTTCAGAAATGAGAACATAGCCGACGACGAGTCGGGAACGAAGTAATGGTCCAGAGGATAGCATTAGTAGTCCTCACTATTCCGTGAAATAGTGTGATAATAGGCGTAATGAGGACTCCTTTTGAGTTTGTATAATATCTAGTAGACAAAATTTGTATTCAAACTCACGGTTTATGTCGTATTGCATACTATGCTTATATTAGTAAGTTGTATTTGAATTTATGTACCATGTAAGTGGCGACCCAAGATGGGTGACGTATACCTAATTTTGGGGGCGTCACATTGTGCACTTACAGTTATATATTTTTATCACATCAAATATTCTTCCTAAACGCCAATTGTTGTTTGCTTCTTTTATTGATTGATATTTTTTATATGTAATATTTACATAGAATATTTTGTGCATGAATAGTTTATAGAGTAAAATATATGGCTTAAATATGAATTAGTACCCTAAACTATAGGTCATGTTCCACTTCGGTGATCCACCTTTCAATTTTGTCAATTAGGTGATTAAACTATCAATTTTTTCCAATTACAACAAATTGAACACGTCACGTTAGAAATTGCTGACGTGGCTAATTGTGTGGGGTCTTAAGCAACTTATGTGGCAAAAAAAACTATTTTTTATTCATTACATAAACAAATTTGTTTAAATAAAGGGAAAAATCGTCAAAACCTAACTTAAAATCCCTAATTAAAATAAAACAAACATATCAGTAGAAAGAAAATCAAATTCGTCGATCAAGACCAACTCTCCCCCAATTCGAACAAAAAAACCTAGCTCAACCGAAGCACCGAACTTCTGATAATCTACCATTCCGGCACGATAATCGGTTCAATAATGAAGTAAGTATGTGATTTAGCTCTTCTCTGTTGCTCTGTTGCTACCCTAAAAGTAAAAATCCTACTCAGTTCTCACGATAGTCCTACTATCAGCTGGTGTGATTTAACAAATTTAAGGAAAACAAGCGAGATAGGGTTTCAGTTATCTACCCCCAAAAATTCCTCACTAAAAATGGAAATTACTGGTATGGAAGATGAACTGGAGTTGGGTGAGTGTCTTGATTCGATGGGTGAGACTCCAAGGTGCTATTGTGGGTATAGAGCTCGAATGAAGATATCTTGGACTAAGAGTAATCTAGGAAGAAGGTTCTTTGGTTGTCCACAATAGAGCAAGGTATAGTAATATAGTTTTGGTTGGCTGAGTTTTACTCTTATTCTCTAGGTACTATACAAATACACTTGTGTTGGAATTCAATTTATGTTTTGAATTTGTTTTTATCAATCATGCAGGACAAATTGACAAGCAAACACTGCAACTTCTTTTGTTGGTATGACCAAGAGATTTGTAAAAGGTCTAAAGAAGTTTTACCTGAGTTGAAACTTATGATAAGTGCTCTGAATTTAGAAATAGAAAGGAAGAAGTATGAAATTGAGAGAGGCACTGAAAAAATAAATGAATTGGAAAAAAGCAATTAAAAGCTTCAAATTGAATGTGCAGAGCAAAGTGGAGAGGTTGGAAGACTGAGAGAGCAGATTGAATTGTTGAGAAGGAAGGATAAAATGTGTAGCACTTCAATTAAAGCCTTATTGTTAGGCATGATATTTGTATTCATGTTAGGACATCTGTATGTGAATGATAGTGGTGAATAATTGTAATTTATAGTTTGAATTATGTATAAAAGAACTAGTTTGCAATGAATGGTGAAAGTTGGTTTTAACCTATGAAAAGTTTGCAATGAATGTATAAAAGAACAAGTTTGCAATGAATGATTGTAATTTTTATTTCGCAATGAATGAATGTAAATTTGCACTGAATTATTATAATTTTTAGATTGCAATGACTGATTGAAAGTTTTAGATAACAATGCTTGCAGCAGGTTATAACAATGCTTGCAATCAGTGTAACTAACAATGCTTGCAGTTTATAACACTGATTGCAGTTTATATGTGCACAAAGCATTGTTAAAGGTGCACAAAGCACTGCAATGTTAAAGGTGCACAAAGCGTTGTTATTACACTAATTTTTTAAGCCCTGTGCAAACAACTGTTATTTCTATTAACAGATGCATAATATTAAAAGCAACAATAATACAATAATAATTTCAAAAATAATGACTTTTGCATTAAAGTACTCTATTCAACATGTTCAGACAAAGCCACATAGCTGTCATACATAATGTGCACCACTTGCATAAGTTAAACCAAGCTGTCACAGTTTGGCAAAACATAATACTACATAACTTAGTGGTTGACATAATGTGCACCACTTGCCAAAACATATACCAAAAACATAAGTTAGAGTATTTAGCCCTGTTCAAATACTACAAAATTAATTGTTTGAACTCCTATAATACTAATAATATCCATCATGCACAACTTGAACTAGATATCCACAACTTTCTCTTTTGCCTTTGCATCTTGTCTTGCATTCCTTCTTGATTAGTTGATTTGCAGAAATCCAATTTCTTCCCTTAGATTGGAATGTAGATGGCCTCGTGGCTGACATGGATGTTGAACCTTGAGCATTACCTTGGCTTTGATTATGAGGATTTTCTTGACTTACATTAGAACCAGTTGAAATCTAAAAAGTATTAAACAAAAACATTTAGTAATGTATGATTTAATAAAATAAACATGCTAGAATAAAGTAATGTATGATTTAATAAAGTAAACAGAGGTAGTATTTACCCTAGTATGTTGATATTGTTTCACTGCCTCTTTAAATTCTTTGTGGTTAATAAATTTCATTCCAACAGAAAATTCAACATTTATAATGTCAATCTTTGGATTAAACTCAAGATATTTTATCTTTCTTATATTGGTTGGTCTGACCTCATCATCTTCATTCTCACTTGTTTCAGGTGTGTGCAGCTCATCAGAATCTAAGTCAATTTCATCCCAACCTTCAGCTTGTGTTCTTTGCCCACCTTCATCAACAGGTCCCTTCCCACCTTCATCAATAGGTCACTATCCAATTTCATCAACATCAACATCATTTTCTTCATTTCCTTCTTCATTTTCTTCATCCATTTTTCTTCTTTTGTTCCTCTTTTTCTCACTTTTTTCCCTCTCTTTTGCTGCTCTCAAATTTTGCCTAGCATCAAGTAACTCTTCATCACTCTCAACTAACCAGTCACAATTACTACTTATATCAGAGTCTGTATCTCCTACTCCTTCATATTCTAAATCCTTCTCATTATCAGTCTGTTGCACATCAACCTCAATCTCTTCTACTTCCTCATTATTTGAATGTTCTTCAATGTTAACATCTGTTAAAACTTCAACAAATCCCTCACTATCATCATCAGTACTTACTATTTGTTCATGGTCATGGTCTGATATATCTCAACAATAGGGTTCTTCTTAGCATACTCACACATGTCAATAACACCTTTATCATAACCTACTGCCCTAAGCCCTTCTGCTAAACTTTGTCCAGGGATAAGATAATATACATTTTTCACATTCTTGCTTCCAAGTACTGTTGAAACATAGTCAATAATCCCAGGCCCAGTTATATAATCAGGATCATATTTACACAATTCACTAACAGTGCCTCCAACATAATCAACTATATCACCATTATTTATTAGTTTACCACCATAATGAAATCTTAAAGTAATGACATCCATTTCTGCATTAAAAAGATATATATATATATATATATATATATATATTTAACAAGTACTAAACATAAAGTAAACAAATGGGGACCTCACATGAGTTAGGGAGACAAAACTATGGGGAACTGAGGGGGAATACTACTTTACAGTTGGGAGACTATAGATTTGTAAGCAATACAAACATAATTCCCAAATATAACACATATTCAAACCATAAACATAAACTTACTTCGCTGAAACTTCGAAAGTAGGGACTGAAAGTGGGGACCGACAGTGGGGACCTTTGTTTGTTTGTGGTGAACGCCGACTCAGCAAATATTGCACATGTACGGTCCTTCTTCGCTAGAATCGTGATGAAATCGTGCCGGAATGGTAGATTATCAGAAGTTCGGTGCTTCGGTTGAGCTAGGTTTTTTCGTTCGAATTGGGGGAGAGCTTATCTTGATCGACGAATTTGATTTTCTTTCTACCGATATGTTTGTTTTATTTTAATTAGGGATTTTAAGTTAGGTTTTGATGATTTTTCCCTTTATTTAAACAGATTTGTTTATGTAATGAATAAAAAATAGTTTTTTTTGCCACATAAGCTGCTTAAGACCCCACACAATTAGCCATGTCAGCAATTTCTGACGTGGCGTGTTCAATTTGTTGTAATTGGAAAAAATTGATAGTTTAATCACCTAATTGACAAAATTGAAAGGTGGATCACTGAAGTGGAATATGGCTTATAGTTTAGGATACTAATTCATATTTAAGCCTAAAATATATTGACACTCTATGTAGATAACTATAATAACACTCATCATCCCTTTAGTTTTTAAAGTAAGAGGCAGTACCCCTCTAGTTTATAATATGTAACTTTCACTACCCCTAGTGTGGTTGACCAACTAATATTCAAAAGTATTTTTAATATAATATCTAATATACCCTTTCAAGTTATAATGTTTAATATATCCACTAAATATAAATTTGTATGTTATAATTTTTACTTAACTTGATCTAATTAATGAAATTATGAATTTGTACATTAATAAATAACATACTTCTCAAAAATAATAAATATTTATTTTATCAAAAAATAAAGTCATACACTTTTTTGCTAATTAAATTTCTTAAAGATTAAAATTTACATAATATACATTCAAATATATTTTTGTAATTAAAAAAGTAAAATTTTAATAAGTATAAAAGTACAAATTAAGGCAAATATAATTATTTTTCTCAAATATTAAAATTTACGTAAAATAAACTTATTATTACATAACAAATCTTATTATTCATATAAAAAAGTATTAAAAATTATATTAGCATAATTATTTACAATAAAATGACAAATGTTATTACTCAAAAAAACAATACATTAAAAATTATTTTAATAAGATAAAGTAGTAATAAATATTATTATATTTTCTTTTATTTAATATTGTATAAAAAATACCAATTGTATACTAAAAATGCAATTAAAATCATAAACATCCTAAATTTTAATATATACTCAAGAGAATTTAACATATAAAATTTGTGTTAACATAAATTTTAACATATGTATATTATTCAGGAATTAAAATTTAATAACATACAAGGGTGAATGTTATTATGATTATCTAGAGGGGATGTCACTATATTTGTAAGACCCCGAATTTTATGAAATAAAAGTATTCAATTTTTTTTTATAATTATTATTCTATTCAGCAAATGATTAAATTGATAAAAGGTTAAAGTTAAGGGCGATATGTGAAAATTTTACAAAGTAAGCAAGTTGTCATAAAATATTTGTTGTGTTGGGGAATATTCGTTTGGTCGGAGATTATTCTTTTTGTCGGGGAATATTCATACGAGGATGCAATCATTAGTGGACCCCACAACAAAATAATTTTCGGATATAAAAAGATATAAAAATAACCTTTTATAAAAATAACGACAAAACTTTTATCGTTAAATTGTTGAAATATCCGGTGATAAAAGTATAGTAATACGCGTTGTTGCACAGTAGCACACGGTATTGCATAATATCTCTGAGTATTGATGCTTACATAAGAAGTCACTAAGTTTTATTCAATAATTGTCACAATAGTTGTTGCATAGTATCTCATATTATTGATTCCATTATTGTCACAGTATCATCTGCATAATATTTTATATTATTAAATCAATAATTGAGACGACACAGTTATTCATATTATTATTTGCATTATTAATAATGTCTAGAAGTTCTATCAAGGAAAGGGGTTTGGTTATTTAATTGCGCACCAGTAAGAAAAAATTCTTATCGAAAAGCCCCTATTTTCTGGGAACGATCTGGTTGTCAATATTGTGAGTTATAATATTAAATGATGAATAATTGTTAAAAAATTAAAAAAATGTGTTGATTAAAAATAAGTGATTTATGGTAAATATTTATTCAATTTTTGATATAAATAGAGGAATTTGCCATGAGGCGTTTGTTATAAGTTTGGCTATTATTCCATGAGAAAATGTGCTAATTTTCAGACCGTCGGTTGAAGTTATAATAATAAATCAATATGGATCGTTGGTTGAAGTTATAATAGTAAATCAGTATGGACCGTCGGTTGAAGTTTTAATAATAAATCAATATAGATCGTCTGTTTAATAGTAAATCAATATGGACCGTTCGTGAATCAGTTACTATTTAGTCCATTCTCCTATAAATAGAAGCTCATTTTTTTCATTATTTTTACTAATTCACTAAAACTCTAGAAAGAGAAACTATAAAGAGAATAAGAGAGAAAGAAGAAGAGTATTCTACTACTACACTATTACAGTATCCAATCTCCTACTAAGGTAAGAGATATTATTTTTTGTATTTGTAAGGGGTATTATTTATTTCACATTCGAAAAGGATGTTATTTTCTTCATACTCGTAAGGGTTGTCATTCTATTCTTTATTAATCTGCGAGAGTAACCTGTCTATGAGGATTACCGCATGCATGGTGAATAACCCTTCGTATTCATTATTTATTAATCTACGGGAGCAACCTGTCTACGCGGATTACCGCTTGCATAGTGAATAACCCTTCGTATTCATTCTTTATTAAATTGTGGAAATGATCTGTCTACGCAGATTACCGCATGATAGGTGAAATCCATTTGCAGTTTCGTATATTCTTTTATACTTGTATGTGATATTATTTCTTTTGTACTCGTCAAGGGATATCGTTTTCTTTTGTATTCTCCATTTATGAGTACTATTCACTCGGGATACTTTGCATGACGGGGTACTATTCATTCGCGATACTTTGTATGACAGAGTACTATTCATTCGGGGTACTTTGCATGACGAAGAACTATTCATTCTGGTACTATTCACGATAAAATTGGTTTCTTTCTATCCAAATTATTTTTCATACGTGAATATAAATTCTGAATTCACTCCACAATTAGTTATCATGTTGACAATTTGGATATTCTTGAACCATGGATAAATTGAATTATAAATATTTAATATTTATCCTTGATCTCACTTGATTGATTCGCTATATCATTGTCATAATCCTCAAACTTAAATTGTGGTTAAAATTATCTTTGGCTCATAGTGCAAAGATAAACTGTTGATTGGTATGATTATGACCAGGAACTGTATATTGGTATAATCATGACCTTTAATGTTACGGATAAAGACCTGTGATGAAATTTCTCTTTGGCCTGTAGTGCAAAGAAGAACTGTTGATTGATATCTTTGGTCATAGTGCAAAGATGAACTGTTGATTGATAGCTTTGTCCTGTAGTGCAAAGATGGACATGTGTATGACATGATCATGACTACTGATGATACAAATAAATATCTTTGACCCGTAATGCAGAGATAGACTATTGTTTGGCATGATCATGACCATTGGTTTTATAGTTGAATGTCTTTGGTCGTAGTGCACTGACAGACAATTAATTGGCATGATCATGACCATTGATTTTATAGTTGAATATCTTTGGCCCGTAGTGCAAAGATAGACAATTGATTGGTATAATCATTGTTATTACATTTGAATGCCTTTAGCCTTTGGGGAAAGGATATTGAGTGAAAATTCTATTAAGCCTTTGTGACAAGAAGAAACTATTGATTTACATGATTATGAACATGAATTGTGAATTTAACTATAATCATTGGTGTTACAGGTGAAGACAGGTAATGAATTTTCTCTTTATCTTGGGTACAACAAAGAACTGTTGATGGGTATTACAGGAATGAAATATTGATGATGAACTTTTAATTTGGAGAAGATAGTAGACATTATGTTCTACTTGACTCTTCTAATGGATTGTTGATTCCGCTACAATCATGGTTGTACACTTTTATCATTTATCATATGTTCTAAATATCTGATTTATTACTGATGAAGGCTATTGATAATTTGATTATCTTTAGTCATAATATTCTTTACTGGGCTATTTGTGCTCACCCTTTTGCTTCACAATTCTTTTTAGGTAATAAGAGTGTAGTTGGGTCAAGCGGGGATAACAGGGGAATAAAGTGATGGTCTGTGACTGTTGAAGTTTCTCAATACATTACAAAATAGCATGACAATATATGATTGTATTGAGGACTTAAAATATGTGTATCGTATTTTATATGTCATTTAATAGTTAATTTTAGTGAACAACAATAGGGTGATGAGAACTCGACTTCGAAAGCGTTAAAAATGCATCTCATTAGAATGAGGAGGACAAAATTGTACTTAGAGCTTAAAGGGTGTGTTGCCACTATATTACACAATGTTTAATCACATACAACTTCGTGTTATCATAAGATATGGTTGTGCGCATCCACTTGCTGACTATATCTATGAGCATTATCTATATAATCTTGGAGTATGGTTGGAATATAATCCTCAATTTGAGACAATGAAGATAATTATATGGCAAGAAGATACACACTATTGGAATGAATATGATAGTAATCTTCTCGTTCTTCTTTGGGGTCTATTGGGTCACCAAAGTTAATTCTCAAGTCCTATGATACATGGCCTCCAATGTATGAACGCTTCCTTGAGCATTTTTCAAATATTTTAATTCCTAAAACAGTTATTGAATATATCTTTATGTAAAGTATCATTGGTTTGGAGCGTGAAAACAATTATTTGTATTGAAAGTCACATCATGTGTTGTCGTATTTTGCACGACAGTTGTATTAATGAAGATTTGTATTTGGATTTAGTAGTGTGTATTTGACGACTCATAATGAGTTGTGTAGGCCTATTTTGGGGGCGTCACAGTATTTTACTCTACTTTATATTTCTCGCATTCATATGAGATAGAACTTTGTAAAAATATTATTTCTACTTGTAAAAATATAATCTCATTTTTATCTAACAAATTTCTTTCATGATTATTCATTTATGTTCTCCTTTATAAAGCAGTTTGGGGAGCCATTAATGTAAGCATCGATTTTGTATCACCTATTTTTTTTCTTTCCTTCTTTTGTTTTTATAATTTTTTTTTTATATTACTACATTGTCTATTTTATATTACTTTTTTGTTATTTTTAATTTAATCATTCAAATGTTATAAAATTTCTATTTTACTCCACTAGTTTTCACGGGCAACATGTGTGCCATCGATGCCAGTACATATAATGAGTGTCTAGTTTAACATGTTTAATTTGCTTGTGAAACAAGCTCACCAATCACGTATGAAACACCCACAACATGAATAATGCTTTATTATATTATTAAATGGATAAATATTTAATTAGGATTTTAATATGATAGTTCTAATTATTAAATTATTAGATATTTGTTTAAATAATAAATTATTCAATTATATATTATAGGTTCATTTGATTATTAAGTTAAATATTTGAGTGGAGTGCATATTTATTTAATTATTATTACGAGAAATAATATTTTAATTTTCTTATATTATATTAGTGCTTATATTGATAAAATTTGCTTGAAATTAGAATTTGAATAGAATTATAAAACTTATGTTTGTAATAAGTTTTAATTTTGTTATTACAATTAGTTAGTAATAAATTTATTATAATTTTATAGTTATTATATTTTAAAAAATTCAAGTTTTAATGAATTTGAATTAATAACGAAATTTAATATTGATATTAATATAATAAATTGTGTGATATGTTAAGAGATTTTTTCCCCTGATATCTTAATATCTTAATAAAATTGTAATAATAGAATTAGCATACATAAAATTTGTTATAATATATTATCTTAGATAAATTGTGATAAAAAAAGCTTGTAATAAAATTTATAGAACCAAAAATAAATTTTTTATTAATTTATTTTCCTACCAGTGATATAAAAAATTATATCTTCCTTTTTTCGTAACATGTTAAGGCTCCTGTTAAGCCATGATTATTTGGGCCTTTGGAGTATAATGGGCTATTAATTATGTAAATTAATTGGGCTTAGACCATGAATGAATTTAGTGGATGGGGGATTTATGGGTTGAGGTTCCTAATTATATTTAGATTCTGACTTTGGAAGGAAATATTAGACTTCGGATCTACTTCCTTAATTATAGGAGATTTGATACAATCCTGTTATGGAATTGACATTGGCTGGGAACCTTAACCTGATTCGGAGAAGGATTGCTTATAAGGTGGTGAGATTACTATAAATACAAGGCACTTCATTGGTTTTAAAGTACATGCAATTTACTTTCCAGCACTAGAGCATTAAGTCTCAATTGTTAACCTTATATCAACCTGTACTTATTCTCACATCGGAGCTATCCTCCGGCGACCCAAGTTGTCAAGCTTTTGGTGCTTCCTCGTTTCTGTGCAGAATTGGACGCGTTTTTTGTGATTGAGGCGCGTGGACGGATTTTGGCGTTAACATTAGTGCTAGAAGGAGAGCTTTTTTAGTGTTTCTGGATTTCAATCACTTTTGTTAAACGTCCTACATTGGAAGTTAATGGAGAACAGTAGGACAGACACTGCTGAAGGGAAGCTGGTGACGGCGGGTTCTTCTCAACAGAGAGTCTCGGTTAAGGATAGGTTAGGGCCGTCAAAAAGTATCCATGACAGACTTGGGCCACAAGGCGCCCCGGCAAGGTCTCAGGCGAGAGGCCACGATGATGTTAGGAAGAAGTTGTTTTCCACTGGCAGTAAAGGGCCTGGTAAGGATCGAAAAAGGGTAGAAGGCACACCGCCTAGAACCCAACACCGAGAAGATCAGGCAGACAAGGCATCTACCCTGGCCAAGATGGCACATGAAACTGATAAGGCTCTGAAGGCACTGCTACAACAGAGGGAGGAGACTGCCAAGCAGGTGGTTTTCATGGCCGAAATGGAAGATGAGGCCTCCAGTTATACTCAACCCAAAGAGCGTGCAGATCTCTGGATAGGTGAACAAGGAGGGATGAGGAGCCCAGACGGTCTAAAAGTAGGATTTGGAGTCGTTCTCGAGACCAAAGAAGTGCAAGGGGTCGTACTCCCGAAGATCCAAAGAGGGCACCTCGCCCTGAGGATTCTCGGGGTGAAGACAAGAGCAGGCGACGAAGTAGATCAAGAGGACGCACACCCGAGGGTTCAAAGAAGGCACCTCACCTTGAGAATTCTCGGTGTAGTGAGAAGGATAGACATCGAAGCAGATCGAGAGGACGTACTCCCGAGAATCCATAGAGGGCACACCGCCCTGTGGAATCTCGCCACAACAGGAATGACAGACGAAGCCCATCTAGGGTAGGAAGTTCAGATGGTAAGGGTTGAGCTGGCCATGGGAAAAGGAATCTCCCAAGAAAGAAGTCTCTTCCCAGCCAGAAGGGTTAGAACTGTTAGCCAGAGAGGTAAAGGAGCTTCAGAGACAACTGACTGAAGTTCAACAAGGGAAGGAAAACTCATGCAAAAGGCATCCCCTTTCTCTTTAGAAATCCTTCGGGAAAAGGCGGAGCCCAGTAAAAAGCTTTCCTATATGGAGAGTTACGATGGCTCAGGAGATCCTTATTATGACGCCCCCAAAAAAGGTATACATCACCCATTATGAGTCGCCAAATACATGGTACAGGATTCAAATACAACTTATGTAAGACCCCGAATATTATGAAATAAAAGTATTCAATTTTTCTTATAATTACTATTCAATAAATGGTTAAATTGATAAAAAGTAAAGTTAAGGGTGATATATATATAAAGTTTATAAAATACGCAAGTGGTTATAAAATACTCATTGTTGTCGGGGAATATTCGTTTGGTCGTGGAATATTCTTTTTTGTCGAAAATATTTGTCACGACTCAAGACACGACCATTTGTGGGCCCCATAATGTAATAACCGTCGAGATGAAGAAAACGACAAGTTTGAGTTTTTATAAATAACTACGTAGTAGTTCTGAATTAACAACCTTGTTGGAATACACGGTGGTTAAAATATAATAATACGGCGTGGTTATGCAGATGCACACCAGTATTGCATGATTTTTTGAATTATTGATTCTTATGTAAGAAGACACTACTCGATAATTGTTACGCTTATTATTTATTCAATATTTTATTTTATTGATTCAATAATTGATCGTTGATAGTTTATATTATTATTGTTTCAATAATTGTCATTGTCTGCAATATTTTCCATTATCGGATCAATAATTCATATTATTTGAATAATATTATTAGATAACATTATTGGTAATGTCTAAAAAGTTACATCGAGGAGAGGTTTGGTCACCTAATCAAAGCTTGTAAGTAAGGAGAAATCCTTATCGGAAAGCCCTTCTTTCACGGAACGCACTGTTGTCATTGTTGCGATTCGTAATAATATTTTGAATAATTAATTATTGATTTATATGATAAGGAAATATTTATTTGATGCGGATATAAATGATGGACTTATTTATGTGGTTATAAATGAAGGAATTAATGTTGAGGTGTTTTATCGAGATTTTGTGGGATTGAGGTATTAAAAGATCAAACCTTGTTCTTAAAGCTCTATTATGTGAGTTATAATTTTAATCCGATAGTTGGATCGTTGTGATTTTTGGATATGTTATACATATATAAGTTGAGTATATGTTCACAAATTTTGAACGGTTAAAAATTAACGTATGATTTGTTATGAATTTTAAAAGGTGTTGAAAATCGTCCGTTTGTGGATTTCAGATATTTTCTGTCTGGAATTTGGAAAAACTTAAAGCTACAAATTTGGTCTAGAATGGCTGCATGCATAGAAGGATGAATAATAATACTATTATTTTATTATTTAGTCTCCTTTGGCGTTCTAGCATTTTCCTATAAATAGGCGCTTAAGTTAGAATTGAAAATCACACCAGAAATATAAGTTTTCTCTCTCTATATTATCGAGCGTATTTTTGTGAGTATTTAGATATCTTGAGTGTTGCTATACTCTGCAAGTTCGATTCAAATTATATATATCCAGATATTCAGTCGTCAATCTTTTCTTTTTGATGTAAGGATTTTAAGGGTTGTTATGTTTCTTCGGTTTCATAATTTTCCGATCTTCAAAATTCGGAAAAAATTAAAATGATATTTTGATGAGTTTTCTCGATTGTGTCCAAAAATGGCGATTTTTGGATGGATAGATTAGGAGTTATGGATTTTATGAGAAAAGACTATTTTAAAAGTAAACCCTTATAACTCCTTGTGGTTAACTCCAAAATTGGTGAAATTTTTATTGGGAGTTCATATATATAACATAAGTATACTCTGTAAATTTTGGAATTTTTGGACAAACGTACAATTTATGATAAATGTCTAAATATTCGGCAGTTTTGGCCATGTGAAAATAGTAAATGAATTTTAAAAATTCTTAGAAAATATATGTTCAATATGGGACTATATTCTGCTAAATACCAGAAAAGAAATATTTTTAGAACTGATTTGGTATTTTTCATAAAAATGGACTAGTTATGAGTAAATGAATTAAATATGTTATGTGAAGTAAAAAAATTAGAAAATAGGATTTTATGGCTTGAGAATCCTATATGAGGTATAGACAGATTTTTGAAGAGGGTTTTGATTATTGGTAATGAAATCTTATGAGTTTGGCATTTTAGGATGATTAAATGCATTAATTAATAAAGTGTAAACAATTAAAATAAATTGTTATAAGTTTAAGAAATGTTATTCTTTCAATATTATTATACCGAAATATTGGTATAGATTTTATTGTGGAATTTATACCTTTTTCATGTCGGAGTTACTATTCATAAATTATTATTGATGAGTTACTATTCACGAGTTACTATTTACGGGATACTATTCATGACAAAATTGGTTTCTTTTTCTGACCAAATTATCGTTGCTTTATGAATCTTACTCTTGAGATTAAATCTATATTTTAATCATATTGTGTATAACATTTTTATAATCCTGGTGAAGAAATTTCTCTTTGACTTGAGTGTAAAGATGGGTAGATTATTGGTATGATCGTGACTATGGGTTCTCTTTGGCCAGTAGTGCAAAGTTGAATCGTTGACTGGTATGATCATGACCATTGAATTTACAATTGAATATTTTTAGCTTAAGTGCAAAGGTGAATGGATCAACATGGTTATACTTATGGTTTATATAAATTCGGAAATGATTATATATTTCTTTGAGATATTAATATCTTTGGCCCGTAGTGCAAAGATGACCTATTATTGAATATCTTTGGCCTGTAGTGCAAAGATGAACTGTTGATGAATATCTATGGCTTGTAGTGCAAAGATGAACTGTTGATGAATATCTTTGGCCCGTAGTGCAAAGATGTCCTGTTGTTGAATATCTTTGGTCTGTAGTGCAAAGATGAACTGTTGATGAATATCTTTGGCCCGTAATGCAAAGATGAATTTATAAGTATGATTATAAACAAGAACTGTGATTTGGTATAATCATGATCTTTGATGTTTCAGGTAAAGACAAGTGATGAAAATTATCTTCGTCCTGGGTGCAAAGAGGAAATTAGAATCACAATTATGATTATGAATTATTCATATGATTGTGGAAAGGAACTGTTGATTGATGTTACAGGGATAAAACATTGTTGGTGGACTTTTAACATGGAGAAGATAATTGACTTTATGGTCTATTTGACTCTTCTAATGGATTGCTTCGTCTCACCGCAACTATGGTTGAAAAGTTTTATCATCTACCATATGTTCTAAATCTCCGATTTATTATCGATAAAGGCTATTGATAATTTAATTATCTTTAGTCATGATATTCTTTACTGAGCTATTTGTGCTCACCCTTTTGCTTCACAATTCCTTTCAGGTAATAAGAGTGTAGCTGGGTCGAGTGGGGATAACAGGGGAATATTGTGATGGTCCGAGACTGTCAAAGTTTCTTAACACATTATAAAACGGCATGACATACAATATATAATTATATTGAGGACCTAAGATGTGTGTGTCGTATATTATACGTCACTTAATAATTGATTTTGGTGAACAACAATAGGGTGAGGCGAACCCAACTTTGGAAGGGTGTTTTGCCACTATCATACAAGATGTCTAATGACATGCAACCTCGTGTTATCATAAGACAGGGTTGTGCACATCAACTTACTGAGTATATCTATGAGCACTACCTATATGATCTTGGAGTTGATGTGAAATATAATTTTCAACTAGAGACAGTGGAGATAGTTATGTGTCAAGAGAAGACTCACCATTGGAAAGAACATGATAGTAATCTTCTCATTTTTCTTTGGGGTCTATTGGATCAACCAAGGATAATTCTCTGGACATATGATATCTATCATAACTTAGATTCATGGCCCCCTATGTATGAAGGTTTCTTTGAGCACTTCCCAAAGATTTTAATTTCTAAAACAGTTATTGACTGTACCTTTATGTAATGTATCAATGTGAGGTGTTGTCCATAGTTGGGACATGAGTCACAGTTGGTATTAAAACTCACAACATATGTGTTGTTGTATTTTGCACGACAATTGTAGTAATAAAGTTGTAGTTGTTTTCTGTACCATGTATTTGGCGACTCAGAATAGGTTGGATGGATTGGACCTATTTTGGGGGCGTCACAACTTAAATATACAACTGTAGTGTAAAATACGACAAAACATAAGCTGGGAGTTCCAACATGAATATTATCTTCTAGACAATATCCAAACTCAAATTCAATATAATTACAATTATTATCACACTATTTCATAGAATAGTGAGGACTACTAAAACAACCATCTGGACCGTCAATCCATTCCCCGACTAGTCCCAGCTATATTCTCATTTCCTGAAGAGAACAATAAAAGCAAAGGGTGAGCTCAACTAGCCCAGTAAGAAATATTATAACTAAGATAATCTAGAATAAATTATCCTTAGCCTTCAAAAGTATAACAACTGATAGAATACAATAGACAACAAGTTTTAGATCGACAACTGCAGCGGAATAAGCAATCCATTAGAAGAGTCAAGTAGAGCATGATATCTACTATCTTCTATGATTTAAAAGTTTATAATCAATTTTATCGCTGAGACTCAGCTTTAGTATATAATCCACATCACTGAATTATCCATGCACTACGAGCCAAGGATATTCATTAGTATCACGACCACAAATTATCCATGCACTACGGGCCAATGATATTCGTGTTTTCATCAACAGTCATGATCATGTCATACAAAAATTCATCTTTGCACCCTTGGCCGAAGAGAATGCATGGTCATGATCATACCAACAACTGTCCCTGAGACTCAGCTTAATAATCTATATCACTTGTAACATTACAGGTCATGATTACACCGAATAATCCCTGGTCATAATCATACCAATCAATAGTCCATCTATGAACTACGGCCAAGGATGACTTTTATCACAATATAAGCATGAGGATGATGACAATGATATAAGAATTCAATTAAATGAAAGCAAGGATAAATTTTAAAGATCTATAATTTAATTTATCCAGAATTCAATAATATCCAAATTGTCAACATGATACTGCTTTGTTGAGTAAAATTCAAGAATAATATTGTATCAAAAATGATTTGGACCAAAAAGAAATCAATTTTTGTCATGAATAGTACTTCGGGTGAATAGTACCCTGTGAATAGTACTTCATGAATATTACTTCGGGAATAGTACTTTATGAATAGTACCCCGTGAATTACTTCGTGATTAGTACCGTATTTATGAATATTATAGTATTTATGAATAGTGCCCATGAATAGTACTTTATGAATAATACCGTACGTATGAATAGTGCCGTATAAATGAATAGTACTCCGGCATGAAAAGCTTAAAATTTAACAATAATATTCAAAAAAATATCCTTGTGAAACAATACTAGATAAAGCGCAAATTTTAAGGATATTCTACTAATTTTACGGAGTATAGAAGCAATACTTCAACAAAATGAGTATAGAATTAGGGATACGAAATGAAATAATATTACTTATCACTAAGTTCAAAAAGATTATGCAAATTAAGAATTGAGTTAGGAATGCTAGATATTACTTCTCAATTATTTTAATTTATGTCTAAACAAATTTTAATTTATCTTCTACTTAATTATTTTTATAATTATATTATATATATATGTATTCCTAATAATATTTTATAAATAGACATATAATTTTTTTATTTTTTTAGTTTCCTTTTCTTCTAAATTGTATGTATTAAACTATATATATGACGCCCCCAAAATAGGTATACATCACCCATCTTGGGTCGCCAGATTCATGGTGCAGAATACAAATACAATCTTTAATATACAACAAGAAAGCTATGAGTTTTAATACAAATATTGTCTTCTATACAATATCCACTCTCAGAATAAGTCCTCATTACATTTATTGTCACACTATTTAACAGAATAATGAGGACTTCTAATACTATCATCTGGACCATCACTCCGCTCTTTCCGACTAGTCCCTCGCTACGCTCATTTCTGAGAGAACATTGAAAGAAAGGTGAACTCAACTAGCCCAAAGAAGAAATATTATGACTAAGATAATGCAGGATAAATTATCATTAGCCTTCAACAATGTTAAACTGATAAAATACAATAGACAACAAGTTTAACTGCAGCGGAATAAGCAATCCATTAAAAGAGTCAAGTAGAGAATAAAATCTACTATCTTTTATGATTTAAAAGTTTTTCATCACTTTTATCACCGAGACTCACTTAATAAATAATCCACATCATCCCCACACTACTGACAAGGATATTCATTAGGGTCACGACCACAAATTATCCATGCACTCACGGGCCAAGGATATTCGTGTATTCATCAATGGTCATGATCATGCCAACAATCATCCCATCAATGCACTACGGGCCAATGAGAACTTTTACCACATTATTTGTAATATTAAGGTCATGATTATACCGAATAATCCGGTCATAATCATACCAAGTCCATCTATGCACTACAAAGCCACGTATTTGACTTTAAAAAATATAAACATGAGGATGATGACAATGATATAAGAATTCAATAAAACAAGTTCAAGAATTAGTTTATCCAAGAACTAATAACGTCCAAATTGTCAACATGATACTTCTTTGTAGAGAGTAAAATTCAAGAATGCTCGGAAGAATATTTCCATAAAAGATACTGGATGAAGCGCAAATATCAATGATATTCCACTAATTTCATGGAGTATAGAAGTCAAAACTTTAACCAACTGAGTATAATAAGGAATGGAATAACAAAAGAAATCACTAGGCATGTGATAGATAACACAGCGCGAGTTATTCCAATGAATAATAAATACGGAACCAGTCCCACAGTAAAACACACGAGCGGATATATTCAAAATGTAATAATAAAGAATGGAATAACATAAGGATTTCACCAAGTATAGGGGAGTCCACGTATACAAAGTTATTCCAATAGAATAATAAAGATTTTAACCAGTCGTCCTAAAAACACACATGCATGATATATTCAAAATGTAATAATAAAGAATGGAACAACATAAGGATTTCACCAAGTATAGGGAGTCCACAGATATAAAGTTATTCCAACAAAATAATATATATATATATATATATTTATAATTATATATATATATATATTTATAATTATTTTTAATTTTTTTATGTTAATTATATAAATATTTTTCTTAATAAAAAAATTATTATTTTATCCTTATTAAAGTAGGGTATATTACATATATATATATATATATATATACACATTTTAAAGATTAAATCTGCTCCATCAGATTTTTTACATATCCAATGGTCCATCTCATCCAAGCCGCATCCCACTTATCCAACCAATCAAATTCAACCATCCAAAGCACACGGATCATGCTTCAGAACCATCCGATCAAGACTAAGGATTGATCTGAGCCTTTGGATCATGTTTTACAAAGAAGAACATCTCAGATAAATTTATAACCGTTGATCTTGATCTAACTCACGCCTCCTCGCCGTTACATTTATCTGGTAAGCCAAAATATATATACAATTTTTGTAATTTTTAATTTCATTTGATTCATTTCTTTCTCTCTTCTTTCACGCGTTTCTTCTTCTTCTTCTTCTTCTTCTTCTTCTTCTTCTTCTTCTTCTTCTTCTTCTTCTTCTTCTCTCTCTCTCTTTCTCCTCTCTCCTCTCATCATCTTCGATCTCTTCTCTCTATCTGATCTAATTTTCTGATGACGATCTATCTTCAATATTCCTATCTTATTCTTCTCTTAATCTTGATACTCATAAGTTTAAAAATTTTCTGATATATTCAATCGCTCCATTTTTGAGTAGTTAGCCAGTTAGTGTTTCAGGTAAATTTTTTTCGTTTTCTTTGTTTCTGGTATGCTCAATCGATCCATTTTTGAGTCTTTTGCCAGTTAGGGTTTCTGTTGAACTTTTTCATTCTTGTTCTAAAATTTTCAAAAACATGCATGTGTTCTTCTCAGATTTTTAACAAAAATCTTTTCTCTAGAACTTAGGGTTTCGGTCAAAATTTTTGTTTGTTCTAAGATTCTCGAACACTTGCAGGTGTTCCTTTTGTTCAACTTTTTAACCTCTACAAATTAACTATATGAAATTTTTTAGGGTTAGGGTTTATTCGTTGAACCCAATTGCATTTTTTTATCTAATTTCTAGTCAACTTTTTAACAATTTTTTTTAAGGTTTCTGATTTTCTGTCTAGATCTGAGAATGCTTGTTCAAAGTTTTTTTTTTCAAACACTTGTGTGTGTTCTTCTGTTCACCAAAATTAAAGGATTCTCAGTGTTGATAAAACACTCAAATAGTCTCTGTTTTAGTCTTCAAAATCCGTATATATTTTGTTCAAAATCCATATATATTTCTTCAAAATCGTCTTTGGGTTTTCTGATCTGATTTTTTTGTTAATTATTTCGTTTTTTTATCTCATTTCTAGGGTTTCTGTCGACAAACATTTTCTTTACAAAATACATTCTGGTTTATAAAATAAATCGTGATGATTTTTTTACTCCATTAAAATGTTAGGGCTTCATCTCAAAATCATATCTATTGTTCAAATCAATTTTTTTTGCAACTCTTCTGACTTTAAAACTTTTCACAATTTTTTTACTATCTTGTTTTACCTATGCAAACCATCTCGTCTACCTTCTGTAATTACTGGTAAGCTCTAGAAAGATCTACCGACAATTTTTACTTTCTGGAAATTTTCGTAAAACCCCCAATTTTTAAAAAAAAACCCCAATTTTTACTTTCTGGAATTTTTTTTACCGATGCAAGCCATTTTTGTTCATTTTTAATTCTCACCCCATTTTATTTTAAACAAAAATTTATATTTTTATTAAAACCCATCACCAATCTTTCTGTATTCCGTCATAATAAAATGTTTATATATATATATACATATATATTGTGACGACCCCAAAACAGGTATACATCACCCATCTTGAGTCGTCAAATACATGGTACAAAATTCAAATATAACTTAATAATACAACTGTCGTGTAAAATACGACAAAACATAAACTGAGAGTTTTAATAAGAATATTGTCATCTAGACAATATCCACACTCAATGGAGTTCTCATTACATTTATTGTCACACTATTTAACAGAATAGTGAAGACTATTAATGCTATCATCTGGACCAATCACTCCGCTTCCCGACTCGTCCCAAATATATTCTCATTTCAAGAGAACAAAGAAAGAAAGGGTGAGCTCAACTAGCCCAAGAAGAAATATTATGACTAAGATAATGCGAGAATAAATTATCCTTAGCCTTCAACAGTATAACAATTGATAGAATATAATAGACAACAAGTTTTAGATCAACAACTACAGCGGAATAAGCAATCCATTAGAAGAGTCAAGTATATCATAAAATCTACTATCTTCTATGATTTAAAAGTTTTTCATCAACTTTATCGCTGAGACTATGCTTAATAAATAAAATCAAATCATCCCCGCACCACGGCCAAGGATATTCATGTAATCATCAATGGTCATGATTATACCGAATAATCCCTAGTTATAATCATACCAACAACTGTCCATCAATGAACTAAAGGCCAATGAGGACTTTTACCACATCATTCGTTACATTACGGTCATGATTATACCGAATAATCTCTGGTCATAATCATACCAAATCCATCTATGCACGTAAGCCAAAGATGACTTTCATCATAATATAAGCATGAAGATGATGACAATGATATAAGCAATAATCAGCCGAAATCAAATCAAACAAAATCAAGGATAAATATTAAAGACTTTAAATTTATCCAGAGTTTAAAAATATCCAAATTGTCAACATGATACTGCTTTGTAGAGTAAAATTCAAGAATAATATTCATGTACCAAAAATAATTTGGACAGAAAAGAATATATTTTTTGGATAAATAGTACCCCGTGAATAGTACTTCGGGAATAGTACCTCGTGAATAGTACTCCGACATGAAAAGTACTCCAAATACCCGAGTGAATAATATTCGGGTGAATAGTAATTGGGTGAATAGTAACCCAGGAATAGTAACTCGTGAATAGTACTTCGACATGAAAAGTGCCCCAAATACCCGAGTGAATAATACTAGAGTGAATAGTAACTGGGTGAATAGTAACCCATGAATAGTAACTCGTAAAAAAAATACCAAAAAAAATAATATTCCATGACGATTATAAAAGAAATGATATCTCGAGGATTGAGTATAATAGAATATACTGAAATCGCAAAATGGATTTTCACCCGCCATGCGGTAATCCACGACGATGATCATTTTCACAATTTAATAAAGAATAAATACGAAGGATCATTCATCATGCATGCGGTAATCCACATGACAAAGTTATTCCAATGTAATAATAAAGAATCGGAACCAGTCACGCGTAATCCACACGCATGTGATATTCCAATGTAATAATAAAGAATCGGAACCCGAGTCATGCATGTATTACGCATGCAGATGTGATATTCCAATGTAATAATAAAGAATGGAATAACAATGAATTCACCAATCATGCGAGAGACCGCACGCAGAAAAGTTATTCCAATGAATAATAAAGAATGGAATAATGTAAGAATTTCACCATGTATGCGATGCGTCGCGTCAGATGTAGACAAAGTTATTCCAATATAATAATAAAGAATGGAATAACAACCCTTACGAGTATTGAAAGAAAATAACTCTCTTCATGAATATGAAAGAATAATACCCCTTACCTTAGAAGAAAACTGGATACTGGAATAGTGAGGTAGCAGACTTCTCTTCTTCTTTCTCTCTATAATTTCTCTCTATAATAATTGCTCTATAGCTTTAGTGAATTGGTGAAAAATAATGAAGGAATGAGCTTCTATTTATAGGAAAATATAGTTTCGATAATTGCACGTTTGGGGCTAGAAATATTACAGTATAATACCATCCTCTTTTTCTTTATTTTTAATTTAGTCCTGCAAGTATTATCAAACTTGAACCACCTCCCCTAATAGTAAATCATGTGAATCAATAGTAAATCATGTGAATCAACAGTTTTAGACATGTGAAAATACGAATTACAGTATAGTATCTCCATCTATACCACCATTTTTAACTTAGTCATGCAAGTATTATCAATCTTGCACCAACTCCCCTAATAGTAAATGAATGTGAATCAATTGTACACACATGTCAACAAATAGTTATAATCATGTGAATCAATAGCAATTAATTGCTCATTTATCCTAAGCAATTACTGATTGGTCAATATAACCTCCAGACATCAATTATTATCGAAATAAATGTCGATTTTCACTAACACTAATAATTCCAACACAATGGAACTATCCAATTCATCTTTAATCAACATGAACTTATTCATCATTAATATTTTAATTCACAATATTTAACAACCAGGTCGTTCCCGAGAAAGAGGGAGCTTTTCAATAAGGATTTCTTCTTATTGGCGCGCAATTAGGTGACCAAACCTCTCCTTGACAGAACTTCTAGATATTGTCAATATTGCAAATAATAATATGAATAACTTTGTCGTCTTAATTATTGATTTAATAATATAACATATTATGCAGATGATACTGTGACAATAATTGAATCAATAATATGAGAGATACGATGCAACAATTACTGTAGCAATAATTGAGTATAACTGAGTGACTTCTTACGTAAGCATCAATAATCAATACCGTATGCTACTATGCAACCACGCGTATTACTGTACTTTTACTATCGGGTAGTTCAACAGTTTTAATGGTAACACTTTCGCCGTTATTTATATAAAAAGATAATTATGTTATTTTCTTACTACGACAATACTTCCGTTGTGGGGTTCACCAATGATTGTGCCATTATACGAATATTCCCTGTTAAAACGAATATTCCCCGACCAATCGAATATTATATAATAACTTGCATACTTTGCAAAATTTATAAATATTACCCATAACTATAATATTATATCAAATCCACCATAATATTCAAAAAAATATTTCGAGAAAATTTAAATCTTTATTCATAAAATTTGGGGTCCCACAATCTCCCCTCCTTATGAAATTTTGCCCTCGAAATTTACGTACGTACCTGGTATGTCGAAGATATGAGGATACCTTGACTTCATTTCGGATTCTAACTCTTGAGGTATAACCTTTGAGTGTTGAATACGATCCTTTTTATCCAAGATTTTAACACGTATCTCCTCATACGTTAAATCTTCTGTTATCTCGTCTAGTTCTAATTCAATAATGTGGTTCAAGTCGTCCACATATTTACGTAACATCGATACGTGAAAAATATTATAAACATGCGACATACTTGGCGTTAAAACGAGTCTATAGGTCACAGTTCCTACTCAATCGAGGATTTCAAATGGGCCAATAAAATCGAGGGTTGAGATTTCCCCTCTTCATCGATTCTTGCTTCTAGAATAACGCCCTCTTGAACCTTCTTCTTTACATTCATCAGCTTTGAGTATGTAGCTTGCACGACTTTAACTTTATCGATTAAAGTCGATTCTACTCGTATATTTGATATCACCATGTGGGTCCTTAGAGTCTTTAACTCTATCTTCATCAATTGTAAGCTATACAAAATGGGTTTTTGTGTTAACAACATCACACTCGTAAACGCATACGATCTTCTACTCAACGCGTCAGCTACCACGTTCGCTCTTCCACGATGATATTGAATGGTATAGTCGTGTGTACTATTGATTCACATTCATGTACTATTAGGGGAGTTGGTGCAAGATTGATAATACTTGCATGACTAAGTTAAAAATGAAGGTATGTATTTTAGGTACTATAATCGTAATTCATATTTTTACATGATTATAACTATTGATTCACATGATTGAACTATTGATTCACATTATTTACTATTAGGGGAGGTGGCGCAAGTTTGATAATACTTCCTGGACTAAATTAAAAATGAAGAAAAAGAGGAAGGTATTATACTGTAATATTTTGAGCCCCATAACGTGCAATTATCGAAACTATATTTTCGTATAAATAGAAGCTCATTCTTCCTTCATTTCTCACCAATTCACTAAAGCTTTAGAGCAATTATTATAGAGAGAAATTATAGAGAGAAAGAAGAAGAGAAGTCTGCTACCACACTATTCCAATATCCAGTTTCTTGTAAGGTAAGGGGTATTATTTCATTCGTATTCATGAAGAGAGCTATTGTTATTCCATTCCTTATTATTCTGTTGGAATAACCTGTATACGCGGACTACCGTATACATGGTGAAATTCTTCTGTTATTCCATTCTTTATTATTATGTTGGAATATCCAGTCTGTGCGGATTACGCATGACCTGGTTCCATTCTTTATTATTTTGTTGGAATAACCTGTCTGTGCGGTCTATCGCAATGCTGGTGAATTCTATTGTTATTCCATTTTTTATTATTCTATTGGAAAATCTTGTCTGTGTGGATTACGCATGACCTGGTTCTATTTTTTATTATTTTGTTGGAATATCATTTCTGTGCGAATTACGCATGACCTGGTTCCATTCTTTATTATTCTGATGGGAATAACCTGTCTGTGCGGTCTACCGCATGCATGGTGAATTCTTCTGTTATTCCATTCTTTATTATTCTGTTGGAATAACCTGTCTATGTGGACTACCGCATGCATGGTGAATGATCCTTCGTATTCATTCCTTATTAAATTGTGGAAATGATCTGTCTACGTGGATTACCTCATGGGGGGTGAAAATCCATTTGTAGTTTCGTAATTTTTCTGAACCTCAAAAATTCTGAAAAAATTTGAAATGATAATGTGATGAGTTTTCTATATTGTGTCCAAAGATGACGATTTTTGGATGTATAGATTAAGAGTAATGGATTTTATGAGAAAAGACTATTTTAAAAGTAAACCCTTATAACTCCTTGTGGTTAACTCCAAAATTGGTGAAATTTTTATTGGGAGTACATATATATAACAGGAGTATACCCTGTAAATATCGAAATTGTAGGACAAAAGTACAATTTATGATAAATGTCTAAATATTCGACAGTTTTGGCCATATGAAAAATAGTAAATGAATTTTAAAAATTTCGAGAAAAATATATGTTCAATATGGGTCTATATTCTGCTAAATCCCATAAAAGAAATATTTTTGGGGCTGATTTGGTATTTTTCATGAAAATGAACTAGTTATGAGTAAATGAATTAAATATGTTATGTGAAGTAACAAAATTGGAAAATATGATTTTATGACTTGGGAATCCTATATAGGGTATATGCAGATTTTTGATGAGGAATTTGATCATTGGTGATGAAATCTTATGAGTATGGCATTTTTGAATGATTAAATGTATTATTTGGTAAAGTGTGAACAATTAAAATAAATTGTTTATAAGTTTAAGAAGTGATTAAAATATTGTTATAATATTAATAATATTAGATTATGTGTTTATTAAGTGATTGATAATATTTGGATAAATTTAAAGTCTTTAATATTTATCCTTATTTTCGTTTGATTAATGCTTATATCATTGTCATCATGTTCATGATTATATTGTGATGAAAGTCATCTTTGGCTTACGTGGGCTTACGTGCAAAGATGGACTGTTGATTATTGATTTTATAGTTGTATATCTTTGGCTTACGTGAGCTTACGTGTAATGATGGACTGTTGATTATTGGTTTTATAGTTGTATATCTTTGGCTTACGTGCAAAGATGGACCGTTGATTATTTGTTTTATAGTTGTATATCTTTGGCTTACGTGCAAAGATGGACTGATGATTATTGGTTTTATAGTTGTATATCTTTGGCTTACGTGCATTAATGGACAGTCGTTGGTATGATTATAACCAGGGATTATTCGGTATAATCATGACCATTGTTGAAAATACGAATATCCTATGCTCGTAGTGCATGGATAATTCGTGGTCGTAATACTAATGAATATCCTTGGCCGTAGAAAGCGTGGATGATTCGATCTTCGTGAATTAATTATTAAGTCGAGTCTCAAATATAACATATTGATAATACACTTTTAATTCGTAGAAGATAGTAGATATCATGCTCTACTTGATTTTTTTATAATACAGTTGTATGTCTTTGGCCTGTAAAGAAAAGATGATTTGTTAATGAATATCTTTGGCCCGTAGTGCAAAGATGAATTTATTAGTATGATTATGAACAAGAATTGTGATTCGGTATAACCATGATTTTGATGTTTCAGGTAAAGACAGATGATGAAAATTATCTTCGTCCTGGGTGCGAAGAGGAATATAGAATCACAATTATGATTATGAGTTATTCACATGATTGTGTACATGAATTGTTGATTGATGTTACATGGATAAAACATTGTTGGAAGACTTTTAACATGGAGAAGATAATAGACCCTATGGTCTATTTGACTCTTCTAATGAATTACTCGTTCCACTGCAACTATGGTTGAAAAGTTTTATCATCTACCATATATTCTAAATCTCTGATTTATTATTGATGAAGGCTATTGATGATGTAAATTATCTATAGTCATGATATTCTTTATCATTAGTTGTGGCTTTCACCCTTTTTTGCTTCACAATTCCTTTCGTAATAAGAGTGTAGTTTGGGTCGAAGCTGGGTAATGAGGAGAATAGAACGGTGGTCTATAGTCATTGAGGTTCTCCTAAATAGTATGGAAATAATTTTAATGAGAACTTTAGATAAGTGTGTCGTATTGTATACGTCATTTGATATTTAATTTTGGTGAACCGAATAGGGTGAGGTGAACCCAACTTTGGAAGGGTGTTTTGCCACTATCATATAAGATGTCTAATGACATACAACCTCGTGTTATCATAAGACATGGTTGTGCACATCCTCTTGCTGAGTATATCTACGAGCACTACCTATATAATCTTGGAGTTTATTTGAAATATAATTCTCACTTGGAGACAACGGAGATAATTATATGTCAAGAGAAGACTCACCATTGGAAAGAAGATGATAGAAATCTTCTTGTTTTTCTTCGGGGACTATTGGGTCAACCAAGGATAATTCTATGGACATATGATATCTATCATAACCTAGACGCATGGCCTCCCATGTACGAAGGTTTCCTTGAGCACTTCCCAAAAATTTTAATTTCTAAAACAGTTATTGACTGTAATTTTATGTAAAGTACCATTGTAAGGTTGTGGTCAAGACACCATGAGAGTTACATACATTTGTATTAAAACTCACAGTTTAACTGTGGTCATATTCTGCAGGACAGTTCAACAGTTGTATAAATGAAGTTTGTATTTGATTTTTATAGTATGATATCTGGCGACTCAGAATAAGTGATGTATACCTGTTTTGGGGGCGTCACATTAACAATAGAAATATCATTTAAAAACTGCGACTCTCATTCAAGACTTTGATAACACATAAAATGAAGGTTTCTACTAACGAAGTTTCAACCGATAAGTCAAAGTCTAACTTCTCTGGGGTTAAATTTAAACGTTGAGCGCAAGCAAGAGAGATAAAAAAAATGGGTAGAACCGGTATCTAATAAGGTATAGACTTCGCAAGAATTTATAATCAACTAACCCGTGCTAACTTCGTTCGGGTTATTCGCTTTTTGAGAAGTCACGAAAAATGCTCTTCCTGAAACCACCGACTTTGTTTTGTCTCAGATTAGCCTTTGGTGCCACCGCCCCAAATGGACTTGACTTTGGTGCACGACAAAATCATGCTAGGTGACCTTCTTTTCCACAATTGTAACATGCTTTGGACTGCATCACGCAGTTTGGACTGATATGTCCCTCCCTTCCGCATTTGAAGCATACAATTGGTGGTCATTCTCCTTCCTTGAAAACGGGTGTTGGTGCTGCTGTCTTTCCATCGTTGTTGAACCTTCTCTTCTTGAAATTTCCACTCCTATTATCTTGGCCATGATTACCACCGAAGTGGTTACCATTCTTGGCATGATAATTTCCTCCACGATGGTTATCGTTGTTCCGATGGTCGTTGTCACCGGTACGATTATTATCGTGTTGTTGGTCGTTGCCTTTTGGTTGTGTTGACTCATTATCGTGCTCCAATAATTGAGCCCTATTCACAACATCTGAATATAAATAAAGTTTGTGAGAAATGAGGTATTGACGTATATCGGGTTTCAAACCTCTTAGAAACATTCGCGTCATTCGCTCCTCATTATCGACCAAATGGGATGCAAATCGAGATAACTTCGCAAATTTAGCCTCGTATTACGACACGGTCATATTGTTTTGCTCCAACTTGATAAACTCCACCTCCTTCATGTGATGAATACTTTTGGGAAAGTACTTGTCGTTGAACAACTCTTGGAACTTCTCCCAAGACATCTTGAGTGTGTTAGGCTTGGTACGTTTTACAGATTCCCACTAGTAATTTGCCTCTTCACGCAACATAAAGGTGGAAAAGGGAACCTTTTGCTCATCGGAGCATCCCAAGACATCAAATATCTTGGTGATCTGCTTTAACCACGTCTCCGCCTTAAGTGGTTCTGGCTTTCCCAAAAACTCCAGTGGTCCCAGCTCCTTGAACTGCTTAGCGGTGACCACCCGAGAGTTGCCAGTGTTTCCACCTGTATTTTGAATAGGAGTCTCTCTCGCTTGATGTTGCATGAATTGCATAAAGCCTCTAAACATCCCATCGTTCATCATCTGATCGTTGTTGTTATTTACCTGAGGATTATTGTCTTCCTGTTGCACATTATCCTGGGTATTGATCATTGGTGACTCAACGGTCTCATGTGCTTCATTGCTTATCTCAACATTTTCAGATGCCATTCTCAAACACTGTCATAAAACAAGGGTTAATTGACATGCAACATATTATCCCTATACTCTGGCCGACCAATTAAATAACAAGTAAACTTAGGTAGGTCATACTAGTGAAGGAATTCCCCGTCTCTCTCCTCCTAGTTCTTGTCTTACATCTCAGCCAGGGATCATATCCCTAAGCTTTGATACCAACTGTGATGACCCCAAAACAGGTATACATCACCCATCTTAAGTCACCAAATACATGGTACAAAATTCAAATATAACTTAATAATACAACACTGTCATGTAAAATACGGCAAAATATAAACTGAGAGTTTTAATAAGAATATTGTCATCTAGACAATATCCATACTCAATGGAGTCCTCATTACATTTATTGTCACACTATTTAACAGAATAGTGAGGACTACTAATGCTATCATCTGGACCGTCACTCCATTCCCCGACTCGTCCCAGTTATATTCTCATTTCCTGAAGAGAACAGTGAAAGAAAGGGTGAGCTCAACTAGCCCAGTAAGAAATATTATGACTAAGATAATAAAGAATAAATTATCCTTACCCTTCAACAGTATAACAACTGATAGAATATAATAGACAACAAGTTTTAGATCAACAACTGCAGCAGAATAAGCAATCCATTTGAAGAGTCAAGTAGAGCATAAAATCTACTGTCTTCTATGATTTAAAAAGTTTTTCATCAACTTTATCGCTGAGACTTAGCTTAATAAATAAAATCAAATCATCCCTGCACCACAACCAAGGATATTCATGTAATCATCAATGGTCATGATTATACCGAATAATCTCTGGTTATAATCATACCAACAACTGTCCATCAATGAACTACAGGCCAATGAGGATTTTTACCACATCATTCGTTACATTACGGTCATGATTATATTGAATAATCTCTGGTCATAATCATACCAAGTCCATCTATGTACATAAGCCAAAGATGACTTTCATCACAATATAAGCATGAGGATGATGACAATGATATAAGCAATAATCAACCGAAATCAAATCAAACAAAATCAAGGATAAATATTAAAGACTTTAAATTTATCCAGAGTTTAAAAATATCCAAATTGTCAACATGATACTACTTTGTAGAGTAAAATTCAAGAATAATATTCATGTACCAAAAATAGTTTGGACAGAAAAGAATATATTTTTTGGATAAATAGTACCCCGTGAATAGTACCCTGTGAATAGTACTTCGGGAATAGTAACTCGTGAATAGTACTTCAACATGAAAAGTACTCCAAATACCCGAGTGAATAATATTCGGGTGAATAGTAATTGGGTGAATAGTAAGTTCGTGCTGAATAAAGATGAAATTGATAGTTCCATTGTGTTGGAATTATTAGTGTTAGTGGAAATCGATATTTATTTCGATATTAATTAATGTCGGGAATTTATAATGACCAGTCGGATAATTAACCTGATAAATGAGCAATTAATTGTTATTAATTCACATGATTATAACTATTTGTTCACATGTGTGTACTATTAATTCACATTCTTGTACTATTAGGGGAGTTGGTACAAGATTGATAATACTTGCATGACTAAGTTAAAAATGGAGGTATAGATGGAGGTACTATACTGTAATTCATATTTTCACATGATTATAACTATTGATTCACATGATTGAACTATTGATTCACATTATTTACTATTAGGGGAGGTGATGCAAGTTTGATAATACTTGCAGGACTAAATTAAAAATGAAAAAAAAGTTAAAGGTATTGTACTGTAATATTTTGAGCCCCAAAGCGTGCAATTATCGAAACTATATTTTCTTATAAATAGAAGCTCATTCTTCCTTCATTTCTCACCAATTTACTAAAGCTAAAGAGCAATTATTATAGAGAGAAATTATAGAGAGAAAGAAGAAGAGAAGTCTGCTACCTCACTATTCTAGTATCCAGTTTCTTTCTAAGGCAAGGGGTATTATTTCTTTCGTATTCATGAAGAGAGCTTCTGTTATTCCATTCTTTATTATTATGTTGGAATAACTCCGCCTATGCCAAGAAATCTTATTACATGGTGAAATTCTTCTCGTTCTTCCATTCTTTATTATTTTGTTGGAATATCCTGTCTGTGCGGATTACGCTAGACCTGGTTCCATTCTTTATTATTCTGTTGGAATATCTTGTCTGTGCGGATTACGCTAGACTTGGTTCCATTCTTTATTATTCTGTTAGAATAACCTATCTGTGTGGTCTATCGCATGTATGGTGAATTCTTTGTTATTCCATTCTTTATTATTCTGTTGGAATATCATGTCTGTGCGGATTACGCTAGACCTGGTTCCATTCTTTATTATTCTATTGGAATAACTTTTATCTATGCGGTCCATCGCATGCATGGTGAATTCTTCATTATTCCATTCTTTATTATTCATTGGAATATCCTCGTCTGCATGCGATTACGTATGACTTCGGTTCCATTCTTTATTATTCTATTGAATAACTTGCCTACATGTATTATTATCACATGCACGGTGAATGATCCTTCGTATTCATTCCTTATTAAATTGTGAAAATGATCTGTCTACGTGGATTACCGCATAACGGGTGAAAATCCATTTGCAGTTTCATATATTCTATGATACTCTTTTGGTTAAAGTTTTGGCTTCTATACTCATAAAATTAGTAGAATATCCTAGATATTTGTGCTTCATCCGGTATCTTCATGGAAATATTCTTCTGAGCATTCTGGAATTTTACTCATAAGCGATATCATGTTGACAATTTGACGTAATTGATTTCAAGATAAATTAACTTATAAATCTTTAAAATTTATTCTTGAACTTGTTTTATTGAATTATTATGTCATTGTCGTCATCCTCATGCTTATATTGTGATGAAAGTCATATTTGGCTTACGTGCATAGATGGACTTGGTATGATTATGACCACGGATTATTCGGCATAATCATGACCTGTAATGTTATAAATGATGTGTTAAAAGTCCTCGGTTGCACTGTAGTGCATTGATGGACGCTTTTTGGTATGATTATGACTAGGATTATTCTTGTATAGTAGTCATGACCATTGATGATTTAATGAATATCCTTAGCCCGTAGTGCAGGGATGACTCGATGATGTGGTTTATTTATTAAGCTGAGTTTCAGTGATAAAAATTGATGAAAACATTTTAAATCATAGAAGATAATAGATATCATGCTCTACTTGGCTCTTCTAATGGATTGCTTATTCCGCTGCAGTTAAACTTGATGTCTATTATATTTTATCAGTTTAACATTGTTGAAGACTAATGATAATTTATTTTGCATTATCTTAGTCATAATATTTCTTACTGGGCTAGTTGAGCTCACCCTTTCTTTCACTGTTTTCTTCAGGAAATGAGAACGTAGCCGGGACTAATCGGGGAACGGAATGACGGTTTAGATGATAGCATTAGTAGTCCTCACTATTCTGTTAAATAGTGTGACAATAAATTTAATGAGGACTCCATTGAGTTTGGATATTGTCTAAATGACAATATTCTTATTAAAACTCTTAGATTATTTTGTCGTATTTTACACGACTGTTGTATAATTAAGTTGTATTTGAATTTTGTACCATGTATTTGGCGACTCAAGATGGGTGATGTATACCTATTTTGGGGGCGTCACAGTTGGTATCAAATCTTAGGGATATGATCCCTGGCTAAGATGTGAGACAAGAACTAGGAGGGGAGAGACATGGAATTCCTTCGCTAGTATGATCTACCTAAATTTATTTGGTATTTAATTGGTCGGTCAGAGTATAGGGATAATATGTGATATGATAATTAACCCTTATTTTGTGGCATTATTAGAAAATGGCATCCAAAAATGTTGAGATAAGCAATGAAGCACATGAGACCGTTGAGTCACCACAGATTAATTCCCAGGATAATGTTCAACAGGAAGACAATAATCCTCAGGTAAACAACAACGATCAAATGATGAACGATGGGATGTTCGAGAGTTTTATGCAATTCATATAACATCGGCTAAAGCGGCTCACCCAAAATGCGGTAAAACACCGATAATTCTCGAGACCACCGCTAAGTATTTCAAGGAGCTGACCACCGGAGTTTTTTGAGAGCCAAAACCACTTAAGGCGAGACGTGGATAAAGCGGATCAACAAGATATTTGATGTCTTGGGATGCTCTGAGGAGCAAAAGGTTCCCTTTGCCACCTTCATGTTTCGACGAAGGTAGATTATTGGGTGGGAATCAGAAAGCGACTCAACTCGCCGTGACTCAAGATGTCCTGGGAAAAGTTCCAAGAACTGTTCAACGACAAGTACTTTCCAAAAAGTATTCGTCACATGAAGGAGGTAGAGTTCATTAAGCTTGAGCAAAACAATATGACCATGGCACAATACGAAGCTAAGTTTGCCGAGTTGTCTAGGTTTGCGTCCCACTTGGTTGATAATGAGGAGAGAATGACGTGGATGTTTCTAATATGTTTAAAACCCGAGATACGTCAATACCTTATCTCTTATAAACTGTGTTTATATTCAGATGTTGTGAATAAGGCTCAGTTATTGGAGTGCGATAATGAGTCAACCCAACCAAGAGAGAGCAGTCGGCAAGTCGATAATACCAGTGGTAACAGTCATCGAAGCGGTGACACGAAACGTGGAGGGAATCAACATGCCAGAAATAGTAATCACTTCTATGGTAATCATGGCCATGACAATAAGAGTGGACATTTCAAGAAGAGGAGATTCAATAATGATGGAAAGACGTCAACACCAACACCTGTTGTTAAGAAAGGAGAACGACCACCGGTCGTATATTACAAATGTGGAGGGAAAGGACACATAAGTCCAAACTACACGATGCAATCCAAAGCATGTTATAATTGTGGAAAAGAAGGTCACCAAGCTCGATTTTGACGTGCACCAAAGTCAAGTCCAGCTGGGATGGAGGCATCAAAGGCTGCCCCAGACAAGATAAAACCGGTAGTTCAAGGGAGAGCGTTTGTCGTAACCTCCCAAAAAGCGAGGAATCCGAACGAGGTGATCACTGGTAAGCTAATCATAAACTCTAGCGAAGTTTATACTTTATTTGATAGCGGTTCTACTCATTCCTTTATTTCTCCTACTTGCGCTCAACGTTTAAATTTGACTCCGGAGAAATTAGACTTTGACTTATCTGTTGAAACTCCATTGGGAGAAACCTTCATTACATCCATGGTTTATAAGTCTTGTTTGATTCAAATCGGTAACCGCACATTACCTGTCGATCTTATTTCCTTGAAAATACTTGCATTTGATGTGATTTTAGGGATTGATTGGTTAACTACTCATCATGCTAAAATCGATTATTTTCGTAAGGTTGATAGCTTTCATATTCCTAACCAACCTATTATGCGAATTTAAGCAACCAAACCACTAAAATCAATCACTATCATATCAAGTCATAAAGCTATTCGTTTATTGAAAAATGGATGTCAAGCTTTCTTAGCCCATGTCACGGATTTAAATAAAAATACGTCAGATTTGAATGATATTTCTATTGTTAATAAATTTCCTGACGTATTCCCTGAAGAACTTCCTGGCCTACCCCCAGAGCGTGAAATTGAATTTTGTATCAACCTTGAATCCGATACAAAACTCATTTCCAAAGCCCCATATCGAATGGCTCCTATTGAACTTTAGGAGTTAAAAACCCAACTACAAGAATTGTTAGACATCGGTTTCATTCGTCCTAGTACGTCTCTTTGGGGTGCTCCTGTTCTATTCTTGAAAAAGAAAGATGGAAGTATGCGACTTTATATTGATTATCGGGAGTTAAATCATGTCACCATCAAAATAGTACCCGCTGCCTTGCCTCGCATTGATGACTGTTTGACCCGGCCAAGGAGCCAAATTCTTTTCAAAGATTGATCTTCGTTCCGGATATCATCAGTTGAAAATTAAAACTGATGACATTCCAAAGACTGCTTTCAGAACTCGGTACGGGCATTATGAATTCCTAGTCATGTCTTTTGGATTGACTAATGCTCCTGCTACCTTCATGGACATGATGAACCGAGTATTCAAGGAATATTTGGATCACTTTGTGGTCGTCTTTATTGATGACATCCTCATATACTCCAAAACCCGTGAAGACCATGAACAACACTTGAGGCTAATACTTCAAAAGCTTCGTGAAAACAAGCTTTATACCAAATTAAAGAAATGTGAGTTTTGGCTTGAGGAAGTTGCATTCCTTGGTCACGTGATATCAAATCATGGAATATCTGTTGACCCGACAAAGATTGAAGCAATTCAAACTGGGAGCAACCTAAGTCAGTGACCGAAGTACGTAGCTTTCTCGGCTTAGTTGGTTATTATCGGAGATTCGTGGAAGGATTTTCTTGAATCGCTACTCCATTAACTCAGCTGACTCGAAAAGATACAAAATTCAGTTGGAGTGAGGAATGTGAAAAGAGTTTTCAAGAACTTAAGAGGAGAATTATTTCAGCACCTGTTCTGACAATACCATCTGGCTCGGAGGGATTTGTCAACTACAGTGATGCTTCAGGAAAAAGGGTTAGGATATGTTCTCATGAAACATGGGAAAGTCATAGCCTATGCCACACGAAAACTCAAAGAATATGAGAGAAATTATCCTACTCATGATCTAGAGTTGGCGTGCAATGTTTTTAAGCTTAAGATTTGGAGGCATTACCCGTATGGAGAGAAGGTGGAGATCTATACGGATCATAAAAGCCTCAAATATTTCTTCACTCAAAAGGAACTCAACATGCGGCACGACGATGGCTGGCTTGAGTTGTTGAAAGATTATGATCATACCATCCAATACCATCCTCGAATGTAGTAGTGCACGATTGAGTAGAAGATCATATGCGGAATGCGAGTGCAATATTGTCAACGCAAAGGCCCATTTTGTATGACTTGGAAAGGATGGAAATAGAGTTAAAGACTCTAGGGACCCATATGATGATGGAGAATATACGAGTGAAACCGACTTTAATCAATAAAGTTAAAGTTGCTCAAGCTACGCACTGGAGGTACGTGTATGAGGAAGAAAGTGCAAGAAGGTGCTATTTCAGAAGCAAGAATCAATGAAGAAGGAATACTTCGAGTCAACTCCAGACTTTGTGTTCCTAATGATTCTGACTTGAAGTATAAAATCATGATGGAGGCGCACAACACACCGTTTGCAATCCATCCTGGGAGTACCAAAATGTATCGTGATCTTCAACATACATTTTGGTGGAGCAATATGAAGAGAGAGATAGCGGGGTTTATCTCAAGGTGTCTAACTTGTCAACGAGTCAAGGCGGAACATCAAGTGCCAAAAGATCCATTTCAACCACTTGAAATTCCAGAATGGAAGTGGGAGCACATTACCATGGATTTCAAGCATCGGTCTTCCCAAGGTTTCTCAAGGCATAGATGCAATTTGGGTCATTGTTGATAGATTGACCAAGTCTGCTCATTTCTTACCGATATGAGAAACTTATACACTTGAACGTCTTGCTAGTATGTACATAAAAAAGATTGTAAGACTGCATGGTATGCCAGTATCCATAGTTTCTGATCAAGACCCAAGATTCACTTCAAGATTTTGGGTTAGTTTGCAAAAAGCTATGGGCACTGATTTACGATTTAGTTCGGCGTATCATCCTCAAACGGACGGACAATCAGGGATGACTATTTAAACTCTTGAGGATTTATTAAGACTCTGTGTCCTTGACTTCAAGGGAAGTTGGGACAAGTTCTTACCATTGGTGGAATTTTCCTACAACAATAGTTATCAAGCAAGTATTGGCATGACTCCATTTGAGGCGTTGTATGGAAGAAAATGTCATTCTCCAGTATGCTGGGATGAGGTGGGTGAAGCAACGTTGTTGGGACCGGATTTGGTACGTATGACTACGGAAAAGATTCAAACAATCCGACAACGTATAAAAACCTCACAAGATCGACAAAAGAGTTATGCTGATCTTCATTGACAGGACGTGGAATTCAATATTGGAGATCATGTCTTGTTACGTGCTCCGTGGAAAGGAGTTACAAGATTTGGAAAGAGAGAAAAACTCAATCCTCGATTCATTGGCCCATTTATAATCCTCGAACGAGTAGGAACTGTGGCCTACAGACTCGCCTTACCGCCAAGTATGTCTCGTGTTCATAATGTTTTCCACATATCTATCTTACGTAAATATGTGAAAGACCTGAACCACATTATTGAATTAGAACCAGACAAGATAGAAGAAGATTTAACGTATGAAGAGGTACCTGTTAAAATCTTGGATAAGAAGGATCATATTCTACGCTCTAAAGTTATACCTCAAGTCAAAGTTTTGTGGAGAAACCACGATGTTGAGGAAATGACCTGGGAGTTAGAATCTGAAATGATATCAAGGTAACCTCACCTCTTCGACATACCAGGTACGCACCCTAATTTCGAGGATGAAATTTCATAAGAAGGGGAGGTTGTAAGACCCCAACTTTTATGAATAAAGAATAATTTTCTCAAAATATATTTTTGAATATTATGGTATGGATTTGATATAATGTTATAGTTGTGGGTAATATTTACAAATTTTTCAAAGTAAGCAAGTGGTTATATAATATTCGATTGGTCGGAGAATATTCGTTTTAACAGGAAATATGCGTACGACGACACAATCATTGGTGGACCACACAACGGAAGTATTGTCGTAGTTAGAAAATGACATAATTATCTTTTTATAAAAACAACGGCGGAAGTTTTACCGTTAAACTATTGAACTACCCGGTAGTAAAAGTCTAGTAATACGCGTGGTTGCATAATAGGACACGGTATTGATTATTGATGCTTACGTGAGAAGTCACTCAGTTATACTCAATTATTGTTACAGTAATTGCTGTATCATATCTGTGAAATCCCGAATTTTATGAAATAAAAGTATTCAATTTTTCTATTTTGGTAAATAGTTAAATTGATAAAAGTTTAAAGTTAAGGGTGATATGTGAATTTTTTTTTCAAAGTAAGTAAGTTGTCATAAAATACCCGGTAGTAAAAGTACAGTAATACGCGTGGTTGCATAATACCACACGGTATTATTTATTGATGCTTACGTGAGAAGTCACCAGTTTATACTCAATTATTTCTACAAAGAATTCTTCAGATCATCATATCTCTCATATTATTGATTCAATTATTATCACAGTATCATCTGTAAAATATATTATATTATTAAATCAATAATTGAGACGACAAATTTATTCATATTATTATTTGTAATATCGACAATGTCTAGAAGTTCACATCGAGGAGAGGTTTGGTCACCTAATTGCATACGCTTGATAAGGAGAAATCCTTATCGAAAAACCCCCTCTTTCCTGAAAACGACCTGGTTGTTAAATATTATGAGTTATAATATTAATGATGAATGTTATAAAAAAAATTAAATTTGAGTTCAGAGTTGAATTTGGAGACGCGGATGTGATATTTGAGTCCGGAACGATGAAATTAGTAGCAATAGACTATAAACACAAAATTTGTCGGGGTTGAATTATTGGTCAAAAAAGTCAACAGTTGACTTTTTTAGAAAAAGTCAAACTTCAAAATTTCAAAAATGAAATTTTTGAGAAAAATATTTCCATTGTGTTGGGATTGTTAGTGTTAGTGGAAATCGACATTTATTTCGATAATAATTGATGTCTGGAGGTTATATTGACCAATCGGGTAATAAACCGGATAAATGAGAAATTAATTGCTATTGATTCACATGATTATAACTATTTGTTCACATGTGTGTACTATTGATTCACATTCATTTACTATTAGGGGAGTTGGTGCAAGATTGATAATACTTGCATGATTAAGTTAAAAATAGAGGTATAGATGGAGGTACTATACTGTAATTCGTATTTTCACATGTCTAGAACTATTGAGTCACATGATTTACTATTGATTCATATGATTTACTATTAGGGGAGGTGGTGAAATTTTGATAATACTTGCAGAACTAAATTAAAAATGAAGGAAAAGATGAATGTATTGTACTGTAATATTTCAAGCCCCAAAACGTGTAATTATCAAAACTATATTTTCCTATAAATAGAATCTCATTCTTCTTCATTTCTCAACAATTCACTAAAGCTATAGAGCAATTATTATATAGAAATTATAGAACGAGAAGCTATAGAGAAAAAGAAGAAGCGAAGTCTGCTACTTCACTATTCTAGTATCCAATCTTCTTCCGAGGTAAGTGATATTATTATTATTATAAGGGGTATTATTTCTTTCGTATTCATGAAGAGAACTTTTGTTATTCCATTTTTTATTATTCTGTTGGAATAACCTGTATATGCGGTTTACTCTATACTTGGTGAAATTCTTCTGTTATTCCATTCTTTATCATTATGTTGGAATAACTTTTTACGCCATCTGCATACCACATACATGGTGAAATTATTCTATTATTCCATTCTTTATTATTCATTGGAACATCCCATGCGTGCGCTTACGCATGACTGGTTCCGTTATTTATTATTACGTTAGAATATCACGCTCGGTGCGTATTACGCTCGACACGGTTCCATTAATTATTATTACATTGGAATAACTCGTCTGCATGCGGTCTATCACATACATGGTGATTTCATTGTTATTCCATTCTTTATTATTCATTGAATATCCTGCCATTGCCAATTTTTCGCTTTGACACGGTTCCATTATTTATTATTCTCGTTGGAATAACTTTTATGCATGCGGCCTATCGCATGCCCGGTGATTTCTTTTGTTATTCCATTCTTTATTATACTCAACAAGTTAAAGTTTTGACTTATACTCCATGAAATTAGTGGAATATCCTTGATATTTGCGCTTCATTCAATATCTTTTCATGGAAATATTCTTCTGAGCATTCTTGAATTTTACTCTACAAAGAAGTATCATGTTGACAATTTGGACGTTATTAGTTCCTGGATAAATTAATTCTTGAACTTGTTTTATTGAATTCTTATATCATTCTCATCATCCTCATGTTTATATTATGTTGAAAGTCATCTGTGGCATGTAGTGCATAGATGGACTTGGTATGATTATGCCCAAGGATTAATCGGTATAATCATGACCGTAATGTTACAAATGTTGTGGTAAAAGTCCTCATTGGCTCGTATTGCATTGATGGACAGTTGTTGGCATGATCATGACCATTGATGAATACACGAATATCCTTGGCCCGTAGTGCATGGATAATTTGTGGTTGTGATACTAATGAATATCCTTGGCTGTAGTGCATGGATGATGTGGTTTATTTATTAAGCTGAGTCCCAGCGATAAAAGTGATGAAAAACCTTTTAAATTATAAACAAAAGTAAATTTTATTCTCTACTTGACTCTTTTAATGGATTGTTTGTTCCGCTGTAGTTAAACTTGATGTCTATTGTATTTTATTAGTTTAACATTGTTAAAGACTAATGATAATTTATTCTGCATTATCTTAGTCATAATATTTCTTACTGGGCTAGTTGAGCTCATCCTTTTGCTTTCATTGTTCTCTTCAGGAAATGAGAATGTAGCAAGGACTAGTCGGGGAACGGAGTGACGGTCCAGATGATAGCATTACTAGTCCTCACTATTCTATGAAATAGTGTGTTAATAAATGTATTGAGGACTTATTTTGAGTTTGAATACTGTCTAGAAGACAATATTTGTATTAAAACTCACAGTTCATGTTGTATATTTAAGATTGTATTTGTATTCATACCATGTATTTGGCGACTCGCAATAGGTGATGTATACCTATTTTGGGGCGTCACAGTTAGTATCAAAGCTTAGGATATGATCCTGGTGAGATGTGAGATAAGAACTAGGAGGAGAGACGAGAAATTCTTCGCTACTATGACCTACCTAAGTTTATTTGGTATTTAATTGGTCACGTAGTAGTATATGGATAATATGTGGCATGTCAATTAACCCTTATTTTGAAACTGTATTCTAGAATGATATCTGAAATACAGGAGATGAGCAATGGGAAAATCCTGATACAGAGGAAATAACCGGGAAGGTATAGTCCGAAAAGAAAGCAAGGTATTCTCATCTCTTCGAACTACCAGGTACGTAAATTTCGAGGGTGAAATTTCATAAGGAGGGGAGATTGTGAAATCCCGAATTTTATGAAATAAAAGTATTCAATTTTTCTATTTTGGTAAATAGTTATATTGATAAAAGTTTAAAGTTAAGGGTGATATGTGATTTTTTTTTCAAAGTAAGTAAGTTGTCATAAAATACTCGGTAGTAAAAGTACAGTAATACGAGTGGCTACATAGTAGCACACGGTATTAATTATTGATGCTTACATAAGAAGTCACTCAGTTATACTCAATTATTGCTACAGTAATTGCTGCATCGTATCTCTCATATTATTGATTCAATTATTGTCACAGTATCATCTGTATAATATGTTTTATTATTAAATCAATAATTGAGATGACGAAGTTATTCATATTATTATTTGCAATATTGACAATATCTAGAAGTTTTGTCGAGGAGAGGTTTGGTCACCTAATCAATTGCTTGCCAATAAGGAGAAAATCCTTATCTGAAAGCCCCTCTTTCCAGGAACGACACGGTTGTTAAAATATTGTGAGTTATAATATTAATGATGAATGTTATAAAAAAATCGAATTTGAGTTCGGAGTTGAATTTGGAGACACGGACATGATATTTGAGTCTGGAATGATGAAATTAGTAGAAATAGACTATAAACACAAAATTTATCGGGTTGACTTTTTGGTCAAAAAAGTCAACAGTTGACTTTTTTAGAAAATGTCAAACTTCAAAATCTCAAAAATGAAATTTTTGAGAAAAATATTTCCATTGTGTTAGGATTGTTAGTGTTAGTGGAAATCGACATTTATTTCGATAATAATTGATGTCTGGAGGTTATATAGACCAATCGGGTAATTAACCGGATAAATGAGCAATTAATTGCTATTGATTCACATGATTATAACTATTTGTTCACATGTGTGTACTGTTGATTCACATTCATTTACTATTAGGGGAGTTGGTGCAAGATTGGTAATACTTGCATGACTAAGTTAAAAATGGAGGTATAGATGGAGGTACTATACTGTAATTCATATTTTCACATGTCTAGAACTATTGAGTCACATGATTTACTATTGATTCACATGATTTACTATTAGGGGAGGTGGTGCAATTTTGATAATACTTGCAGGACTAAATTAAAAATGAAGGAAAAGATGAAGGTATTGTACTGTAATATTTCGAGCCCCAAAACGTGCAATTATCGAAACTATATTTTCCTATAAATAGAAGCTCATTCTTCTTCATTTCTCACCAATTCACTAAAGCTATAGAGCAATTATTATAGAGAAATTATAGAGGGAGAAGCTATAGAGAGAAAGAAGAAGCGAAGTCTACTACTTCACTATTCTAGTATCCAATCTTCTTTCGAGGTAAGGGATATTATTATTATTGTAAGGGGTATTATTTCATTCGTATTCATGAAGAGAACTTCTGTTATTCCATTTTTTATTATTCTGTTGGAATAACCTGTATACGCGGGCTACCCTATACTTGGTGAAATTATTCTGTTATTCCATTCTTTATCATTATGTTGGAATAAACTGTCTATGCGAAGTACCGCATATATGGTGAAATTCTTCTGTTATTCCAATCTTTATTATTCCATTGGAACATCCTGTCTGTGCGTTTACGCATGACCTAGTTCCATTAATTATTATTCTGTTGGAATAACTTGTCTGTGCGGTCTATCGCATGCATGGTGATTTCTGTTGTTATTCCATTCTTTATTATTCTCATTGGAATATCCCGTCAGCGGTCGTAATTTACGCTTTGACACGGTTCCGTTATTTATTATTCTCATTGGAATAACTTTGTCTATCGCGGTCTCATCGCATGCCCGGTGATTTCTTTTGTTATTCCATTCTTTATTATACTCAGTTGGTTAAAGTTTTGACTTCTATACTCCATGAAATTAGTGGAATATCCTTGATATTTGCTCTTCATCCAGTATCTTATCATGGAAATATTTTTCTGAGCATTCTTGAATTTTACTCTACAAAGAAGTATCATGTTGACAATTTGGATGTTATTAGTTCCTAGATAAATTAATTCTTGAACTTGTTTTATTGAATTCTTATATCATTCTCATCATCCTCATGTTTATATTATGTTGAAAGACATCTGTGGCATGTAGTGCATAGATGGACTTGGTATGATTATGCCCAGGGATTAATCTGTATAATCATGACCGTAATGTTATAAATGATGTGGTAAAAGTCCTCATTGGCCCGTAGTGCATTGATGGACAGTTGTTGGCATGATCATGACCATTGATGAATACACGAATATCCTTGGCCCGTAGTGCATGGATAATTTGTGGTTGGGATACTAATGAATTTCCTTGGCCGTAGTGCAAGGATGATGTGGATTATTTATTAAGCTGAGTCCCAGCAATAAAAGTGATGAAAAACCTTTTAAATTATAAAAGATAGTAGATTTTATTCTCTACTTGACTCTTTTAATGGATTGTTTGTTCCGCTGTAGTTAAAGTTGATGTCTATTGTATTTTATCAGTTTAACATTGTTAAAGACTAATGATAATTTATTCTGCATTATCTTAGTCATAATATTTCTTCTTGCTAGTTGAGCTCATCCTTTTTGCTTTCATTGTTCTCTTGAGGAAATGAGAACGTAGAAGGACTACTAGTCGGGGAGCGGAGTGATTATCCGTATGATAAGATTACTAGTCCTCACTATTCTATGAAATAGTGTGTTAATAAATGTATTGAGGACTTATTTTGAGTTTGAATACTGTCTAGAAGACAATATTTTTATTAAAACTCATAGTTCATGTTGTATATTTAAGATTGTATTTGTATTCTGTACCATGTATTTGGCAACTCAGAATAGGTGATGTATACCTATTTTGGGGGAGTCACAATATCTCTCATATTATTGATTCGATTATTATCACAGTATCATCTACATTATATGATATATTATTAAATCAATAATTGAGACGACAAAGTTATTCATATTATTAAATTGCAATATTTACAATCCTTACCGGAAAGCCCCCTCTTTCCTGAGAACGTCCTGATTGTTAAATATTGTGAGTTATAATATTAATGATGAATAAGTTCGTGTTGATTAAAGATGAAATTGATAGTTCCATTATGTTGGAATTATTAGTGTTAGTGGAAATCGACATTTATTTCGATATTAATTGATGTCTGGAAGTTATAATTGACCCGATTATGTAATTAACTTGGGATAAATGAGCAATTAATTGCTATTAATTCACATGATTATAACTATTTGTCATGTGTGTACTATTAATTCACATTCTTGTACTATTAGGGGAGTTGGTGCAAGATTGATAATACTTGCATGACTAAGTTAAAAATGGAGGTATAGATGGAGGTACTATACTGTAATTCGTATTTTCACATGTCTCGAACTATTGAGTCACATGATTTACTATTGATTCACATGATTTACTATTAGGGGAGGTGGTGCAAGTTTGATAATACTTGCAGGACTAAATTAAAAATGAAAGAAAAGTTGAAAGAAATTCTTCTGTTATTCCATTATTTATTATTCTGTTGGAAGATCCTGTCTGTGCGGATTACGCTAGAACTGGTTCCATTCTTTATTATTCTATTGGAATATCTTGTCTATGCGGATTACACTAAACCTGGTTCCATTCTTTATTATTTTATTGGAATAACCTGTCTGTGCGGTTTATCGCAAGTATGGTGAATTCTTTGTTATTCCATTCTTTATTATTCTGTTAGAATATCCTGTCTGTGCGGATTACGCTAGACCTGGTTCCATTCTTTATTATTCTCATTGGAATAACTCGTGCTGCGCTTACTATCGCATCCATGGTGAATTCTTCTGTTATTCCATTATTTATTATTCTGTTAGAATATCCTGTCTGTGCGGATTATGCATGACCTGGTTCCATTCTTTATTATTCTGTTGGAATAACCTGTCTATGTGTATTATCACATGCATGGTGAATGATCGTTCGTATTCATTCCTTATTAAATTGTGGATATGATCTGTCTACGTGGATTACCGCATGCCGGGTGAAAATCCATTTGCAGTTTCATATATTCTATGATACTCATTTGGTTAAAGTTTTGGCTTCTATACTCCATGAAATTAGTAGAATATCCTGGATATTTACGCTTCATCCGGTATCTTCATGGAAATATTCTTCTGAGCATTCTGGAATTTTACTCCACAAAGCAGTATCATGTTGACAATTTAGACGTAATTGATTTCAAGATAAATTAACTTATAAATCTTTAAAATTTATTCTTGAACTTGTTTTATTGAATTATTATGTCATTGTCATCATCCTCATGCTTATATTGTGATGAAAGTCATCTTTGGCTTACGCATGCATAGATGGACTTGGTATGATTATGACCGAGGATTATTCTTAAGATAATCATGACACAGTAATGTTATAAATGATGTGGTAAAAGTCCTCGGTAGCACATATTGCATTAATGGGCGCTTTTTGGTATGATTATGACCAGGATTATTCGGTATAGTCATGACCATTGATGATTTAATGAATATCCTTGGCCCGTAGTGCGAGGATGACTCGATGATGTGGTTTATTTATTAAAATCGAGTCTCAAATGATAAAAATTGATGAAAATATTTTAAATCATAGAAGATAGTAGATATCATGCTCTACTTGACTCTTCTAATAGATTGCTTATTTCGCTGCAGTTAAACTTGATGTCTATTATATTTTATCGGTTTAACATTGTTGAAGACTAATGATAATTTATTCGCATTATCTTAGTCATAATACTTCTTCTTTGGGCTAGTTGAGCTCACCCTTTCTTTCACTGTTTTCTCTTGAGGAAATGAGAACGTGGCAAGGGGACTAGTCGGGGAGCGGAGTGATTGGTCCCGTATGATAGCATTAGTAGTCCTCACTATTCTATTAAATAGTGTGACAATAAATGTAACGAGGACTCCATTGAGTGTGGATATTGCCTAGATGACAATATTCTTATTAAAACTCTTAGATTATGTTTTGTCGTTATTTTACACATTTGTTGTATAATTAAGTTGTATTTGAATTTTGTACCATGTATTTGGCGACTCAAGATGGCTGATGTATACCTATTTTGGGGGCGTCACATTCATGTACCAAAAATAATTTGGACAGAAAAGAATAATTTTTTGGATAAATAGTACCCCGTGAATAGTACCCTGTGAATAGTACTTCGGGAATAGTACCTCGTGAATAGTACTCTGACATGAAAAGTACTCCAAATACCCGAGTGAATAATATTTGGGTGAATAGTAATTGGGTAAATAGTTACCCGTGAATAGTAACTCGTGAATAGTACTCCGGCATGAAAAGTGCCCCAAATACCCGAGTGAATAATAATAGAGTGAATAGTAGTAACCAGATGAATAGTAACCCGTGAATAGTAACTCGTCAAAAAATACCAAAGAAAATGATATTCCATGACGAGTACAAAAGAAATGATATCTCAGACGAGTATAATAGAATATACAAAATTACAAATGGATTTTCACCCGCCATGCGGTAATCCACGTAGACAGATCATTTCCACAATTTAATAAAGAATGAATACGAAGGATCATTCACCATGCATGCGGTAATCCACATAGATAGGTTATTCCAACATAATAATAAAGAATGGAATAACAGAAGAGTTCACAATGCGTGCGGTGAGTCTCATAGAGACGAAGTTATTCCAACGAGTAATAAAGAAGAGCGGAGCCGTGTCATGTGTAATCAATCGCATGTGATATTCCAAATGAATAATAAAGAATCGGAACCGTGTCATGCGTAATCCGCACGCAGTATATGATATTCCAAATGTAATAATAAAGAATGGAATAACGTAAGAATTTCACCATGTATGTGGTACTTGCGCATGACAGTTATTCCAACATAATAATAAAGAATGGAATAACAACCCTTACGAGTATTGAAAGAAAATAACTCTCTTCATGAATACGAAAGAATAATACCCCTTATCTCAGAAGAAAACTAGATACTGGAATAGTGAGGTAGCAGACTTCTCTTCTTCTTTCTCTCTATAATTTCTCTCTATAATAATTGATCTATAGCTTTAGTGAATTGGTGAAAAATAATGAAGGAATATGCTTCTATTTATAGGAAAATATATTTTCGATAATTGCATGTTTTGGGGCTCAGAATATTACAGTATAATACCTTCCTCTTTTTCTTCATTTTTAATTTAGTCCTGCAAGTATTATAAAACTTTCACCACCTCCCCTAATAGTAAATCATGTGAATCAATAGTAAATCATGTGAATCAATAGTTTTAGACATGTGAAAATACGAATTACAGTATAGTACCTCCATATATACCTCTATTTTTTACTTAGTCATGCAAGTATTATCAATCTTGCACCAACTCCCCTAATAGTAAATGAATGTGAATCAATAGTATACACATGTGAACAAATAGTTATAATCATGTGAATCAATAGCAATTAATTGCTCATTTATCCGGTTAATTACCCGATTGGTCAATATAACCTCCAGACATCATTTATTATCGAATTAAATGTCGATTTTCACTAACACTAATAATTCCAACACAATGGAACTATCTAATTCATCTTTAATCAACACGAACTTATTCATCATTAATATTATAATTCACAATATTTAACAACCAGGTTGTTCCCGGAAAGAGGGGCTTTTCGATAAGGATTTCTTCTTATCAAGCCGCAATTAGGTGACCAAACCTCTCATTGATGTAACTTCTAGATATTGTCAATATTGCAAATAATAATATGAATAACTTTGTCGTCTCAATTATTGATTTAATAATATAACATATTATGCGGATGATCTTCGACAATAATTGAATCAATAATATGAGAGATATGATGCAAAGAATTATCGTAGCAATAATTGAGTATAACCGAGTGACTTCTTACGTAAGCATCAATAATCAATACTGGTGCTACTACTATGCAACCACACGTATTCTCGTACTTTTACTACTAAGTAGTTCAACAGCTTTAACGGTAACACTTTTCATTTGTTATTTTTATAAAAGATAATTACGCCGCTTTTCTTACTACGACAATAATTCCGTTGTGGGGGTCCACTAATAATTGTCTTGGTCGTCATTTAATATTCCTCGTTAAAACAAATATTCTCCCACCAATCGAATATTATATAACAACTTGCATACTTTGCAAAATTTATAAATATTACCCACAACTATAACATTATATCAAATCCACACCATAATATTCAAAAAAATATTTCGAGAAAATTTAAATCTTTATTCATAAAATTTGGGGTCTCACAATCTCCCCTCCTTATGAAATTTTGCCCTCGAAATTTACGTACGTCCCTAGTATGCCGAAGAGATGAGGATACCTTGACTTCATTTCGGTTTCTAACTCTTGAGGTATAACCTTTGAGTGTTGAATACGATCCTTCTTATCCAAGATTTTAACACGTATCTCCTCATACATTAAATCTTTTGCTATCTCGTCTAGTTCTAATTCAATAACGTGGTTCGAGTCGTCCACATATTTATGTAACATCAATACGTGAAAAATGTTATAAACACGCGATATACTTGGCGTTAAAACGAGTCTATAGGTCATAGTTCCTACTCAATCGAGGATTTCAAATGGGCCAATAAAATCGAGGGTTGAGATTTTCTCTCTTCATCGATTCTTGCTTCTAGAATAACGCCCTCTTGAACCTTCTTCTTCACATTCATCAGCTCTGAGTATGTAGCTTGCACGACTTTAACTTTATCGATTAAAGTCGATTCTACTCGTATATTTGATATCACCACGTGGGTCCTTAGAGTCTTTAAATCTATCTTCATCACTATCTATATATATATATATAAGTTATTTCGAAATGTTGCGTCTCTATATAACTTCCCTCTGCAGTTTAATCTTTTCCCCTATATTTCGTGCATCCATACTTATCATGACTAACTTATTTTCTTCTAAAAGAAAAACTCTTCCTCTAAATTATGAGTTGCAATTTTCAAATGTTTTCCCTCATCTTACTACTCCCTCTGCCCAGCCAAAATATCGATCCCTATGAGACACAACTCAGGTCCGAAATGTTATCACATTTCACGACTTTTCCGTGAATCGCTTGATATTTTCAAAAATGTTGGGTGGGAATGTTTGGTTTCATTCTATAACAAGTCTATTTTTCCCAGTCTTGTGGCCGAATTTGATGCTCATATGGAGTTTTCACATGACTCCTCTGGTTTATTAAAGACCATTACTACTTGTATTCAAGGACAGACTTACATCATAGATGAATTATTTCTTGTTCATGCCATTCAGTTGCATCCTTCTACTCTTGAATTACCTAGGATTAATTCATATCTTCATCCATCTGGCATATCTGTAGAAGAATGCATGCTATTCAAGTTTAATTTGTCTGTGGTAACTGATAAAATGGTACTAGCTTTTTTATTTGACTATCCATGCAAAGTTGGTCTGGAGTTCTTAACCGCTGAGTTTTAATTTCTAGGCAAAATCTTAAGAAACAATTTTATGTCTGTCCGTGATGATAGAAAAATGTTACCTTTTGATCTAGAACTCATCAAAAGTCTGTTAAATGAATGCATGCCCTATAATCTAGCCTACTTTTTTTTGTCTTCGTTTGAATACTGTTTTCAAAACAATTGCCTTGGTTTTGGTCTACTTCTTACACATATCTTCCACTATTTGAATCTTCCTTTGTCTAATCTTCAGTCTCAATTAGTCCCTACCAGCAACATAGTCTCTCATCTAAATCTGCCACCGCATCCTCTCATCATTTTTAAACCACTTGATCATGAAAATCTTAAAGCTAACATCAACATGGCTACCAAAATCGACTCTCTAAATAGTATGAACCAACTTTTATTGCAAAATCAATCCCTCATGTTGGCAAATTAGAAGATGTTCAGCTCTCCTTGCACACAATTAATTCGGTGGTTTGCCTGCTCTTGGAAAACAGCAACCTGTTGATGGATCTCTTCAATGTTAGTACCTCTATTGACCTCACTGCTCCTGTTCCCCCACCAACTGATCCTAAAGAAAACATTCATGATCTGTCTCATTTATCTCCTCTTGATCTTGAGGAAATCTGACTTTGTACTAACTCAACTAACTATTTGGCTGTCTGTAATCCTTAATCCCTCTCCCGTCCACTGTTTCACATTACTACTGTAAGACCCCAACTTTTATGAATAAAGATGAATTTTCTATAATTATCATTTTTAAATATTATGGAATGAATTTGGTATAATGTTATAGTTGTGGGTAATATTTAAAAATTTTGTAAAGTACGCAAGTTGTTTATAATATTCGATTGGTCGGGGAATATTCGTACGATGGCACAATCATTGGTGGACCCCACAATGGAATTATTGTCGGATTGAGAAAACAACAAAAAAAATATATATTTTATAAAAATAACGGTGGAAGTTTTACCGTTAACTGTTGAAACACCCAGTGTTAAAAGTACAGGAATATGCGTGGTTGCATAGTAGCACACGATATTAATTATTGATGCTTACGTGAGAAGTCACTCAGTTTTGTTCAATTATTGCTTCAGTAATTGCTGCATAGTATCTCACGTTATTTGATTCAATTATTGTCAATATTTTATATATTATTAAATCAATAATTGAAATAACAAAGTTGTTAATATTATTATTTGCATTATTAACGATGTCTAGAAGTTTTGCCAAGGAGAGGTTTGGTCACCTAATTGCGTGCCAATAGGGAGAAATCCTTATTGGAAAGCCCCCTCTTTCTTGGGAACGACTTGGTCGATTAATAGTGTGAATTATGATAATGATGATGAAGTTTTGTTTTATTAGTATTATTAATGTAATAAAACAGAAAAGCTTTTTATATAAAACATAATACTTTTATAAAGTTATTCGTTTTATTAGGCTAATAGTAAAATCTTTTTATATAAAGCGTAATACTTTTATAAAGTTATCTCATTTTATTAGACAATAATTAGAATATATTATATTTTATTATGCATAGTGTTTGCATAGTGCTTTTTACAGATAGTAAAATCTTTTTATATATAAAATGTAATACTTTTATATAAAGTTATTCGCTTTTATTAGATTATAAATAGAATATATTATATTTTATTGTAAACTAATCCTGATCAGTCTGCTTAAAAAATAAATCAATCTGGACCGCTCATGGATTGGTTACTATTCACCCATTCTTCTATAAATAAAAGCTCATTCCTTCATTATTTCTTACGAATTCACCAAACTCTGAGAGAAACCGTAGAGAGAATTCTTCTTCTATAATCTTGGCGTATTTCTTTAGCGTTTAAGAAAGTTTTGAGCGTGGTGCAGTTTCTTCAAGTATATCCCCGCCTACCGTCGAGAGTACTCTTCTTTATAAGGTAAGGGGTATTTTTTTTTCATATTCATGAAGAGAACTTCATTATTCCATTCTTTATTATTCTCATTGAATAACTCAGATACGCTGTCACCCTATACTTGGTGAAATTCTTCATTTATTCCATTATTTATTATTCTCACTGAATAACTTCGTCTATCTTAAGTACCGCATACATGGTGAAATTTCGTTGTTATTCCATTCTTTATTATTCTCATTGGAATATCCTCACATGCATGCGTTTTTACTACCGGACCTCGTTCCGCTCTTTATTATTCTATTGGAATATCCTCGTCTGTGCATTTTTACGCCCGGACTGGTTCCATTATTTATTATTCTCGCTGGAATAACTCATGTCTATGCCAATCTTTGCATGCATGGTGATTTCTGTTATAATTCCATTCTTTATTGTTACATTGGAATATCATATTTGCCGGTGCGTATTACGCTTTGACTGATTCCTTTATTTATTATTACGCTGAATAACTCGCCTGTCTGAAGTATCGCATGAATGGTGATTTATTTTGTTATTCCATTCTTTATTATACTTAGTTGGTTAAAGTTTTGACTTCTATACTCCATGAAATTAGTGGAATATCCTTGATATTTGCGCTTCATCCAGTATCTTTTCATGGAAATATTCTTCTGAGCATTCTTAAATTTTACTCTAAAAAGAAGTATCATGTTGACAATTTGGATGTTATTAGTTCCTGAATAAATTAATTCTTGAACTTGTTTTATTGAACTCTTATATCATTGTCATCATCCTCATGTTTATATTTTTTTTTTGAAAGTCATCTGTGGCCTGTAGTACATAGATGAACTTGGTATGATTATGACCAAGGATTATTCGGTGTAATCATGACCGTAATGTTACAAATGATGTGGTAAAAGTCCACATTGGCCAGTAGTGCATTGATGGACAGTTGTAGGCATGATCATGACCATTGATGAATACACGAATATCCTTGGCCCGTAGTGCATGGATAATTTGTAGTTGTGATACTAATGAATATCTTTGGCCGTAGTGTAGGGATGATGTGGTTTATTTATTAAGCTGAGTCCCAGCGATAAAAGTGATGAAAAACATTTTCAATCATAAAAGTTAGTAGATTTTATTCTCTACTTGACTTTTTTAATGGATTGTATGTTCCGCTGCAGTTAAACTTGATGTCTATTGTATTTTATCAGTTTAACATTGTTGAAGACTAATGATAATTTATTCTGCATTATCTTAGTCATAATATATCTTACTGGGCTAGTTAAGCTCACCCTTTCTTTCACTGTTCTCTTCAGGAAATGAGAACGTAGCCGGGACTAGTCGGGGAATGGAGTGACGGTCCAGATGATAGTATTAGTAGTCCTCACTATTCTATTAAATAGTGTGACAATAAATATAATGAGGACTTATTCTGATAGTGGATATTGTCTAGAAGACAATATTTGTATTAAAACTCACAGCTCTCTTGTTGTATATTAAAGATTGTATTTATATTCTGTACCATGTATTTGGCGACTCAGAATAGGTGATGTATACCTATTTTGGGGGGCACCACATTAATATCAAAGCTTAGGGATATGATCCCCGGGTGAGATGTGAGACAAGAACTAGGAGGGAGAGACGTGGAATTCCTTCGCTAGTATGACCTACCTAAGTTTATTTGGTATTTAATTGGCTCATCGTAGTATAGGGATAATATGTGATATGTTAATTAACCCTTGTTTTGTGGTAGTATTTGAAAATGGCATCCAAGAATGTTGTGAACATCAATGGAGCACAGGAGACCGTTGAGTCTCCACAGATCAATAATCAGGACAATGTGCATCAGGAAGGCAACAATCCTCATGCAAACAACAACACTGACCAAATGATGAATGATGGAATGTTCAGAGGCTTTCTGCAATTCATGTAGCATCAGGCAAGAGAGACTCCTGTCCGAAATGCAGGTGGAAACACTGGGAACTCTCGGACGATCACCGCTAAGCAGTTCAAGGAACTGGGACCACCGGAATTTTTTGGAGGGCCAAAACCACTTAAGGCGGAGACGTGGATAAAGCAGATCTGCAAGATATTTGATGTCTTGGGATGCTCCAAAGAGCAAAAGGTTCCCTTTTCCACCTTCATGTTGCGTGTAGAGGCAGATTACTGGTGGGAATATGTAAAACATACTCAACCTGCCGCACTAAAGATGACTTGGGGGAAGTTTCAAGAATTATTCAACGACAAGTACTTTCCCGAAAGTATTCGTCACATGAAAGAGGTAGAGTTCATTAAGCTGGAGCAAAACAACATGACCGTGTCGCAGTACGAAGCCAAGTTTGCCGAGTTGTCCCGGTTTGCGTCCCATTTGGTTGATAATGAGGAGAGAATGACGCGAATGTTTCTAAGAGGTTTGAAACCCGAGATACGTCAATATCTTATCTCTCATAAATTATGTTTTTATTTAGATGTTGTTAATAGGGCTCAGTTATTAGAGCGCGATAATGAGTCAACCCAACCAAAAGAGAGCAGCCGACAAAATTATAATACCAGTGATAACAGTCATCAAAGCGGTAACAATAAGCGTGGAGGGAATCAACATGCCAGAAATGGTAACCACTTCGGTGGTAATCATGGCCAAAACAATAAGAATGGACATTTCAAGAAGAGGAGATTCAACAATGATGGAAAGACGTCAGCACCAGCACCCGTGGTTAAGGAAGGAGAACGACCACCTATCATATGCTTCAAATGCGGAGGGGAAGGACACATCAGTCCAAACTGCGCGATGCCATCCAAAGCATATTATAATTGTGGAAGAGAAGGTCACCTAACCTGATTTTGTCGTTCACCGAAGACAAGTTCAGCTAGGATGGAGGCACCAAATGACGTCCCAAAAAAGTCAAAGCCAGTAGTGCAAGGGAGAGCGTTTGTCTTGACCTCCTAAAAAACAAGGAACCCGAACGAGGTCATCACGGGTAAGCTTATCATAAACTCTAGCGAAGTATATACCTTATTTGATATCGGGTCTACCCATTCTTTTATTTCTCCTACTTGCGCTAAACGTTTAAATTTGACTCTGGAGAAATTAGACTTTGACTTATCTGTTGAAACTCCGTTGGGAGAAACCTTCATTACATCCACTGTTTATAAGTCTCATTTGGTTCAAATCAGTACCATCACATTACCTGTCGATCTTATTTCAATGAAAATACTTGCATTTGACGTAATTCTAGGGATTGATTGGTTAACCACTCATCATGCAAAAATTGATTGTTTTTGTAAGGTTGTTAGCTTTCATATTCCTAACCAACCTATTATGTGAATTTAAGCAACCAAACCATTAAAATCAATCACTGTCATCTCAAGCCATAAAGCTATTCGTTTATTGAAAAACGGATGTCAAGCTTTCTTAGCTCATGTCACGGATCTAAACAAAAATACGTCAGTTTTGAATGATATTTCTATTGTTAATGAATTTCCTGACGTATTCTCTGAAGAACTTCCTGGCCTACCCCCAGAGCGTGAAATTGAATTTTGTATTGACCTTGAACCCGGTACAAAACCTATTTCCAAAGCCCCATATCGAATGGCTCCTATTGAACTTCAGGAGTTAAAGACCCAACTGCAGGAATTGTTAGACATCGGTTTCATTCGTCCTAGTACTTCTCCTTGGGGTGCTCCTGTTCTATTCGTGAAGAAGAAAGATGGGAGTATGCGACTTTGTATTGATTATTGGGAGTTAAATCATGTCACCATAAAAAATAGGTACCCATTGCCACGTATTGATGACCTGTTTGACCAGTTGCAAGGAGCCAAATTCTTTTCAAAGATTGATCTTCGTTCCGGATATCACCAATTGAAGATTAGAACCGATGACATTCCAAAGATGGCTTTCAGAACTCGGTACGGGCATTAAGAATTCCTAGTTATATCTTTTGGATTAACTAATGCTCCTGCTGCCTTCATGGATATGATGAACCGAGTATTCAAGGAATATTTGGATCACTTTGTGGTCGTCTTTATTGATGACATCCTTATTTATTATAAAAGCCGTGAGGATCATGAGCAACACTTGAGGCTGATACTCCAAAAGCTTCGTGAATATAAGCTTTATGCTAAGTTAAAGAAATGCGAGTTCTGTCTTGAGGAAGTAGCATTCCTTGGGCACGTAGTATCAAGTCATGGAATATCTGTTGACCCGTGAAAGATCAAGCTATTCAAAGTCGGGAGCAACCTAAATTAGTGATCGAGATCGTAGCTTTCTCGGCTTAGCAAGTTGGTTATTATCTGAGATTTGTAGAAGGGTTTTCTCAAATCGCTACTCCCTTAACTCAAATTGACTCGGAAAATCTACAAAATTCGGTTGGAACGAGGAATGTGAGAAGAGTTTTCAAGAACTCAAGAAGACTCATTTCAAAGACTGCTCGACAATACCATCCGCACGGAGGGATTTGTCATCTCTGATGATGCTTCGTGCAAGGGGTTAGGATGTGTTCTCATGCAACATGGGAAAGTCATAGCTTTATGCCTCTCGACAACTCAAATAATATGAGAGGAATTATTCTACTCATGATCTAGAGTTGGCAGCTGTTGTCTTCGCATTTAAAATTTGGAGGCATTACTTGTATGGGGAGAAAGTGGAGATCTTTATGGATCATAAAAGCCTCAAATATTTCTTCACTCAAAAGGAAATCAACATGTGATAGCGACATTGACTTGAACTGTTGAAAGATTATGATCATACCATTCAATACCATCCTGGATAAGCGAACGTGGTAGCTGACACATTGAGTAGAAGATCATATGCGGGTACGAGTGCGATATTGTCAACGCAAAGGCCAATTTTGTATGACTTGTAAAGGATGGAGATAGAGATAAAGAATCCAGGGACCCAAGTGATGATGGCGAATATACGAGTGGAACCGACTTTAATCGATAAAGTTAAAGCTGCTCAAGCTATAGACCTGGAGCTGATGCGTATGACAATAAATGTAATGAGGACTTATTCCGAGAGTGGATATTGTCTAGAAGACAATATTTGTATTAAAACTCATAGCTCTCTTGTTGTATATTAAAGATTGTATTTGTATTCTGTACCATGTATTTGGCGACTCAGAATAGGTGATGTATACCTATTTTGGGGGCGTCACAACTACTACTACTACTACTACTACTACTACTACTTTTTCCCTTTGTTTATATAAGTTTTAACTAACTCTCTTTGCATGATTTCTAACATATTTTCTGCAGGTTTACTCTTTTCTTTTACCTTGTCACTTTTTTATGATGACAAAGGGGAAGAAGAAAAATATTATTATATTATATAACTGCTAACTGTTATGAATGGATTATATATGAACTGCCATGAATGGACTTTATTAACTGCTATGATTGAATCTAAATTGTTATAAAATGGTTCACAACTTAAGGGGGAATTTTTCTTTCTTTAAAACTAAAAATATATTTTTATAATTGTCATTATCAAAAAAGGGGGAGATTGATAGGTATAGATTTATTTTAGTTTTTGATGATAACAATTATGTTTTAAATAAATATATAATTATTTATTTATCGTATTATTTTTACTTGAATTAATTTTTATTGACCTTGATAAAATATATGTCAAGTGTTAAATAAATTAATTCATATATTATTCAAGGCAAGGATACCTATTTCTTTTTCTAAGAACTAAAGTTGGGTAAAATGTTTTTATAAAATACTTATATTACTATCTTTAAAAGTATAATATATATATATATATATATATATATATATATATATAAAACATATATACTATACTTTATTTATGATAGGAGTTTAATACATGCATGTGCTGCCACCTTTTTGTGTTAAAACCGTGTGTGCAAAGTGACACCCTTTTTGGGACTAATACGCGTGAGTGCTGGTTTGTTTTAACATGTGGTCAAAAAGTTATTAAATGATATATTGGCAAGAATTAGACCGGGCGAATTATAAAGCACTTCCGCGTAAATTTTTGCTCCAATCTGGACCGTTCAATTCAAAAATATTTGATCAAAACCGTTCATTCAAAAATTCAGTTTTCAAAATTACACTTTTGCCCAAACTTCAAAATTTCTATAAATAGGGAGTATTTCATTCATTTGGTTTTTACCAATTTATTGAAAAAAAATCATACTCTCCTTGCCTACATTCTCTCTAAATTTTATCTCTTCCTACAAAAGTTTTGATTATTTTTGAAGAGAGAAATTGGTCCAAGTATTGAGATAAGTTTGATTTCTGTTGAATTATTTCTTACTTGTGTTATATATCTATAGATATACAAATACATATTATTCTACACAATTCTATATATCTATATTTCATCTATTTATCAAATAAAAGGATACTTGGGCGCCGCAAGGCTACGGAGATACACCTCTACGGAGAGGAATTCGAATCGTATGATACCTTATAGTCTTCAGTAATCTTTTATTGATACAATTTATATAAATATCGTAAAATAGATACAACACTTGATAGCTCAAAACAACACTGAGATACTGCTCCAAAAAGAGTAGTCATCCGAACCAAATTTGAGAATCGTAGTGATCTATTGAAAATATTTATTTAAATATCAATTGTGAAAATTATAAATTTTGTCATACTTAGACGCCACAAGGCTACGGAGATACACCTCTACCAAGAGAAATTTGAACCGTACGATTCCTTATAGTACTAAGTGACATTATCTATAAAGTTCACATAATAGATAAAATATTCTTATATATTATTTGAGTTAAATAAGTAATATTTGTTATATTAGTTTGTACTTAACTGAGATTATACTTGATAAATATTGTTTGATTCGATTTATTCTCTTATTCAAGTATTAATTCATAAAAATAAATTATATAATACTTGGTAAAATTTGACTAAGAAATAATTCTATATTATCCATAGAAAAACACTCTTTATTTTATAAATTGTTAATTCTTTATAAAGTGCTTTAATATCATATACTTGCTTAATCAGAAGTATAAGTGAATCTAAACTAAAGTTCTATCTGCTTTAAAGAAACTTATTATTGAATATAAAAGTCCTTGAACTTTTATACTGACACATTTGTTATTAATTTTCTATTTGCTTATTTGAGAAGCATTATTCAATACTTAACTCTTATCAGCTTATTAAAGAAGCACTTTGTTGTAAACTTATTTGTAAAATAGAGAAAGGATTAGTTAGTTTATTTTATGTATCTGTGAGAAAGACGAGTAATTCTTCGACCAAGACCAGTCCTAGAGAGGTCAGCAGGAAGTTAGGTTTCTAGTGTACTTGTGAGGTGAGGAAGATGTTATTGTTTCAAGACCAGATCATAGAATAGAACTAATCTTAAAAGGGTGGTACAACTAGACTTGAGGAAGGAGCGAGGAGCTTGCTGTCCAAGATAGAATAGTTGAATAGTTGAAAGTTTTGTCTATAAAACTTTGTAAAGGCTTCTCCGCCTATTGAAGGAGTTGTTATTACTGATAGTAATAGGATCTCAAGTTCCAAGTAGGGACTTGAGACTTGACGTAGCAACATACCAAAGGGTATATGTTGTGAACCAGATAAATCTTTGTGCATTGTGATTGAATTTTTATATCCTGCATGCTAATTACTAAAAACTGCAAATTAATAACTAAAAATTAAAAAAGGCCTAAATATAATTTTTAACTGATAATAATCTATTCAACCCCCCTTTCTAGATTATTATTGACCTTTCTGCTTGTTTGCTCAATACTTTGAAACTTTTTTCGCGAGAGTTTCCGATGGTGAATAGGGAGAAAAAGAAGTCAATTGAAGGTGGGACTCCTATCTTGTGGCAGAAGGCGATGAATGCTAGGATATGGATGTAGGAGTTGGGAACTATTTGGGCTAGTCCAATACTTATAAACCCTAAAACGGTGATGAAGAAGGCGTGGAGGGGTAGACGAACCCCTTTCTTCAAAAGGGTGAGGGGTATGGCGGTCCAGCCTTCGGGACGGTGGTACATCTGATCAGTGGGAGTGGGGGTTCTCAGGTAGTGGGGGTTCTCAGGTGGTGGGTGTCTGGTATTTGGTAGTGATCTCGAATCACACGAATGTCAGCCTCTGTGAGTTGAGAGGGGGTGTTGGCGTTGGGGAATTGGTTCTTTTATGGTATTCTAGGGGGGTTGTCTGTGAATCGGTTGTTGGAGGGTTTTTGCTGGAGGAGGGAGCAGGGTTAGGAGTTGGATTCGACTTGGAGTTGGGAGAAGGGGGAATGATGGATATTGGGGTTACGGAGAGGGGGATGGTGGTTTCTGAGTTCTCAGAAGCTATTGATGCACTGTGAAGAAAGAAAGCTTGAGGAAGGAGAAAACGAGAGATCTTTGAATTTCAAATAAGCAGGCGAAACCGTGCAAATTGGGGGAAGTGGGTTTTTATAGTGGTTGTCTTTTCAGTTGTTTTCGAGTATCGAGGGCGACGCAGTTAATGGGGGTAATAATGATGGAGTTGAAGGGGTGGTTTCGAATTCGGTGTTGGATATTTTTGTTAGGCTTCATCTGATCTTAAACCTGTTTGGCCTTGTTTGGGTTGTATGATTGTTTGGGCCATTTTTTGTATACTCTTCCATCAAATATTATATTTGATGGAAGACTGGGGGGCAATATTGAGCCATGATTATTTGGGCCTTTGGAGTATAATGGGCTATTAATTGTGTGGAATTAATTGGGCTTGGACTAGGAGTGGATTTAGTGGATGGGGGATTTATGGGTTGAGGTTCCTAATTATATTTGGATTCTGACTTTGGAAGGAAATGTTGGACTTTGGATCTACTTCCTTAATTATAGGAGATTTGATACAATCCTGTTATGGAATGGACATTGGCTGGGAACCTTAACCTGATTCGGAGAAGGATTGCTTACAAGGTGGTGAGATTACTATAAATACAAGGCACTTCATTAGTTTTAAGGTACATGCAATTTACTTTCCAGCACTAGAGCATTAAGCCTCCATTGTTAACCTTATATCAGCATGTACTTATTCTCACACCGGAGCTATCCTCCGGTGGCTCAAGCCGTCAAGCTTTTGGTGCTTACTCGTTTCTGTGCAAGATTGGACGCGCTTTTGGTGATTGAAGCGCATAGATGGATCTTGGCGTTAAAACTCCTTTAGAATACTTTACAAATCTGATTATTTAATTATTATAAATTTGAATAGAAAAGTAAGAGGTTGAACCAAAAATTTGTGAAACCAAAAATTAATTATTTTGTTAACCTTGAGTACATTATGATATTTTATACAATCATCAATAAAAAGAAAATTCTTTTTGTAAAATAATTTTTCTTTGAAATAAGACTTTCTTTGTGAAGATTAAAGGGTATATAGCTTTTGAAAAACCTAATGCACCAATCTAGAAGATTGTCATGTTCAACTCGCTCCCACTTCAGACTGACTATTCATACAAAATATGACCAACTTTTCCGCTGTTCATGTTTGTGGTGAAGGTGAACCTTTTCAACAATAGATGTGGTGGCTATTTGACTGTAAACCTATGTCAATTTTTAGATTTTCAATTACATGTAAAGTTGTAAACCAGCCAAACAATTTGGGTTTGATTCAAAAATATACGAGCGACGTTCAAATTCGTTAATAATATATTCCAAATCTGAGCATAAAAATACTCAACTCATTTAATATTCAAACTACTCGAATTCTCGATTTACAATTGTATTTCGACACAAATTTGTCGCAATGCATTGCAAATAAAACATGCATGACTGTGTTTTTGTGTGAGAGAGAACATGAAGGAAATCATAATAGTACTAATACTTAAATATTCATGTAAACATTTGTTAAGGAACACAAAAGGAAGTACCAAATTAACAAGCAAATAAAGAAGTCAATTCCCGAACCACCAACCTTGCTGACCAGCTGGTACAGCATGGAACAAATCTGGTGCGCCCTTGACTTCCCTAAACTAAACTATTGTTCAACCTCAAAATGTGAAACCCTAATGTGTCATGAAAATTAACAAATTACATTGATAGTTAAGGATCTGGATTCAGTGAAGCTAACGGTACTAATGATCAATTCAATAACAAAAAAGTTGTTGGATCGACCATTTTCTTTTATTAATTTTCATCAAAAGCCAGTCAGATGCGACTTTTGCTATTGGATTGACTAGTGGTCAAATCGCCCTTAACTTCGCCCAATCCGGATCCTTGGGTAAAGAAAAGATAGACGATGAGGAGATAAAAGAAAGAGATGCAAATTCTGAGTAACTAGGGAGTACTGGCACTCTCATCTTTTTTCTGGGACGGAGCAGCTGGTGGCTCCGTGGAGGAGTCGCCACATATAATGCCTCCATCGTCAGGGCACCCACCACTGCTGCTGCCACAGCTAAGCGCCGCGTTGATTTGCTGCATGGTGTTGCATATGTGATTGTTGATGGCCGTGACACTGGAGAGGTTGAGCTTTGCAGTTGGGATTGTGCTGGCTAGAACTTGGAGTCCTACAGTGAGGAGACAGCCAGAATCCGTTAAGTTTCCATTGTCAGAATCTTTTGCATTGGCAGCATTTTTGTTGCTTGGACCGATTGGAACTATGACAAATCCGAGGGGGAGAATAGGGATACATGACGGATCCTCGCCGTTCATGACTAGCTGGATAGCTTCTACATCTATAATTGTGTATGCAACAAGACTTCCAGACTCATCGGTGCAGCTCTCTTGAAGCATGAGCTCTACATTTTGGGACGAGTTGCTTGCAACCTGCATGCACAAAATAATATCCTAACCTAATTAAAGTCTTCTGAAAATGCTGGGAAAAAAGTCGCACTAATTCGTAAATATCTTAATTCGATATATCCAAGTCCAGTCATAGTTGAGATTCAACAGCTAACTCCAAATAATAAGCTTAATATTGCGACAATAGGCCATATAAATTTGGCTACTTCTTTATATATGCATTTTTGTGTAAATACATAGTAATGAGAAAGAGTTTTTATAAGGTGCAGTGGTGCACATTCTTATAGCAATAGTGGCCTATTTAACATGTACAAGAATAATTTGGTACACTAATGCAAGCAATAACAAATTTCTGTGAAATTGAAAGAAGAATACAATTAAAGTTTTTTCGCCTAGTATATGAATGCTACTTACATTTATACGAAGAAGAGAAATGCAATTTCCAGGATGAGAGCCATTTGCAATGTGAGCAACCTCTTGCATTGAATTCCCATTGGAAAGAACATCCAGCTGCAAGATGAATTAATTAATTATACACTTGTTTTAGTTTTCTAAATATATATTGAAAGAGAAACAGATGAATGTTCTACAATTTTAGATTATTTAAAGTTATAACTGATCATATAATTAACCTGAGCTCTGCGGCGTTCGTCTCTTAATAGATTGAAGACCTGGTAGTGAGGATATGGAAGCCAAGTAGTGGATACAGCACTCAGGATTAAGCCATTGGGTTGACAAGGCTCTGTGGCTTTCCTTGTTGTTATTCTGACAGTGTCATCAGGGGAATCCGAAAGGGCTGTCCATGACTGGCCACAGGAATTGCTTAGGCTAACGCAAAACGTTCTCATCATCCGTTGAGCCAGATTCATCAAGTTTGTTCTAGCCTCCGGAGATGGTATCACTGAAAAACCATATAACAAAAGAAAAACATATACGTATTTCCATAATTTGTTTTGACAATCAAGGTTAAAAAATGGGTAAAGGAATTAGAAAGGAAAAACAGAATTATCATTTGAGTTCTATTTGTTCAAGGAATATGATTCGCAGAAGACACCTATTAGTTGTTTGAAGGTACATAAATGCATACAGATAAATGTGTTTGATTTTCACTATTTGAAGAAAAAATAAATAAATAAAAGGTATGATGCTTTCACAAACAAAACCTTATATAATGTGTAGTATAATGTTAACAAGTTAACAATCAAACATATATTTTCATAATTTTGATGAGACTTGGAAATAAGAATTAGAACACACCTCCAAGGTCGGGTATATTTCTGGCCATGAGGCTAGCGAGCCTCTCACATTGTGTCTGTAAGATTGCTAACCAGCGTTGTGCTCCAAATGCCATTCCACAATTGACAAACTCGTTAAAGATCTGATGTACTGGTTGATCCATGACCTCCGCATGTTCTACCCAAGTAACCTGTATTTTTACTTAAAGAGTCAGTTCTAGGATAGTGCTGGCAATGTGTGCCCTTCTTTCAAATTTTTACAATAATGGATGTGTGCATCAAGATCAATTTCATTGACTATAATGCCTAGTGGAATTATTAAAAATGAAAATTTGATTAATTCAAGAATTAGAGTATCAGTACCCTTGAGTATCCATTGGGCATATCTTGAATGATGCACCCAGAGGGGCATCTCTTATATATAGGAAAAGCAGGTGAATAGTTATCTTGGAAACTATCAAGGGGGAAGTCAACGATTGCCCAAGTTCCTTCCTCTGCATTCTGCTGGCAGTAACGAAGAAAATGGGCTTCTCTTGTGGGCACCAAAGGTGAAGCTATTTGTAGTTCTGCATACATCTATTTGGAAGATGTTAAATGCAAGAGGAAGATAAAATCTTGTAAAAATAAAAAAGTAAATAGTAGCCAAGTTCCAATCTTATGAAGTTCTTATAGAATATAAGGGACAACTTTTTATTGTAATTTGTATAACTATAACAATGAAACACTCACAAGATGGAGGGAACCACTTGCATGTCCAGAATCACCAGATGTAATTATTTGAAGAGTTTTTGCTCTTGAAATAATGGAAGGAAATAGTTCCACCCATTTATCCTGAAAAAATAGAGATAAGTCTCAACTCTATGAATCATTTTATCCGAAACTAGTTTGAGTAGGCTATGAATCCTAAAAGTAAGAAAAACCAAGACAAATAGAAGAAACACATAAACCAAAGTATATATTCTTCAAGTAAAAAACTAAACTTTAGTGGTTCTAGTAACATTTAATATAAAATTTCCAAAAAATTATGACTCTTGAATAAGAATAATACTACAGTAATGACGAATATATATATACATATACCAACAACTGTAAAACAACTCACCAAATTTATATTTTAATTAGTTAGAAATGCTTCAAGCTGGTAGAATAACTTACTGCATCTAGGAATGCATCAACCAGGGTGATACTGTTCATTATAACAACAGCATTTTCACGCGAGGCTTCAGTTCTCAGCTGATCACTTGGATGCTGATTAAGGCTCATAGGCCATGGAAACATGTTTTTATGCTCTTCAACATTAAGCACCTCCCTTTCACAACCATTCATTCGAATCCAAAGAGGCTCACCAGTTAGACACATCTTCATCAATTCATTCATAGACGACATAGCCAGCTTCATTGCAAGAGATTTTTCTTCTTCCAAGATCACTAGACCACCACCAGAAAAATGGGACAAATTTTCAGGCATTATAGGTACAGGAATCATTTTGGTGCAATTGTTCATGGACTCTTCAAAATGGCTGGGATATGTACTCATATCTAGTTCCAAGGAACGGGGAAGAAGCGGAGGAGCTGATCCTGTTGCTTGAATTGGTCGCCCAATATATCGTGAAGCAAGAGAGCAAACTCGCTCAAGCTGTCAAACATTCCAGACACTAGAATCGATTAAACTCATTACACAACATCTTATAGGTTCACAATTTATAATGGAAATATGAGAGTCCCACATTAATCTCTTTTACATGAATGTGGGTCCCAATTATTATTCATGTCATCATTTTCCTTTATAAGGAGTGCTTGAAAATTGTATAAAGATGTCATATTTCATATATTATTTCAATGCACATTTTGTTTTTTTCCGGCTTTAGTGGTACCAATTATTTTGTTTTCGAATCAATCTATATATGTTCCTGCAAAAGTAGGCATATCTTACACTCACAAATACACATTACCTCTGCCATGAGACGGGCATTTTCAAGGCGAAGTTGTTCATCATAGCCCGTGTCCCCTTGGATGCCTTGACTTGGACCTCCACAATTAGAGCAAATAATATTCTGTATTGCGGCTTGCAGTCGATAATTCTCTTTCTTTAAGTTATCATTCTCTGCTTTAAGTAGAGCATTCTCTGCTCGATCTTGTTGTGCCTATACATTGAAGTGAAATGGACCACAATCACAAACATCAAACAATTTTTTTTTTAAAAAAAATTATCTGCATGCATTTTAGTCTTTAGAAACAAGTGAACAAAAAAAACAATAAATGGTATGCATTAAAATTAAGTTTCCAATGTAATACGAATTGTGAATCAAAGTCCTTAGTTAATGAGGTTCTCGAAATAAAGCCTATGAAAGCAATGCCCTTTTGTGTTGCCATGAAAATGAAAGCTAAATGAGAGACAATGAATGAGCATGGTGAAGTGGGGCTTGGGCACACCTTCATTTGGGTTCGCCGGTTTTGGAACCAGAACTTGACTTGGCGGGGCTTGAGGCCTAAATCCTGGCTTAATTTCATCCTTTGTTTATCATCCGGGTGTGGGCATTCTTTAAACAACCTGTAAATTACAAGTCGATCGATAATATTACCACAAAAATATGACTCTAGTTGCCGAATAGACACAATGGCAATTTGTAAAGTAATACAAATAAATGGGTAATTAATTAATTTGTCTACTTGCAACAATAATTTGACATATTTTTGTCACAATATAGTATTTCTACAAGATTTGTTCATATGAATATGATCCCATTTAATATTCAAGTGAAAGAAATCTTATGAAATTATTAAATTCCTTTGTGTAAATATCAACTCCTTATAAAAAATTATAATTAAATTTATAAAATACACAATATTGTCGGGTCCTGAACCCAAACCCAAGGTGGACACTTAGGCTCGGCGTGTTTGGTTCATTTGACTAGAATTTTTAAGAAAGTCAAATGAACCTTCGTTTGGATTGGACACGCCGAGCCGAGCCTGGGTGTTAGAAGGGACTGACAGAGGGGAGGAAAGGGTGTCATACGCTTCCATTTCTCGGATTTGGTTAGCAGTGTGGCGGTGATAGCGTTTCTTCCTTGTTGGTTCTTGTGCATTATCTTGCTCGTTACCAGAAAGTCCTTCAATCTGCTCGCTACCGGAGCCACTGTCCAACTCATCCTTCCCTTCCATCATCTCTTCTTTCTATAATGAACCAAAATTAGTCGGCTCAAAAAATCATCTTTCAAACATGCATAAATATGTATATACATAAAAATTTAAATATATACTGTTCCAAAAAAAGTCTCACTTGCGCCGCCGCGACTAAACTAAAAACTTACTAATTTGAGGGATAAACATGAACAAAAATGCATATACTCAACTCTTTTTTCTGGGAATATATATAAAAGATTACACTATTTTTATATGTATCTTTGATATTTTTACCTGATCTTCTCTCACCTCTCACATAAAAAAAAGGTGAAATCGGAAATATCAAAATACACACGTGAAAATATTAGTTGTCGGTAGAGAAACGATGAACTTACCGGAATAATGGGTGTGAAAACGTTGAATGGCATGTTAGACAAAAAGTTGAAATTAGGGTTCTGCATCTGGGAAGAGAAGAAGAAATCTGAAGGATGAACACCATCTCCTCCACTCATGTTTGACACTACTACATGGCAATCTCCATACATTTTTCTCTCTTAAAAGTAGGACAAAAGAGAACCAGAAATACAGAAAACAAAGCTCCAATGGGAAAAAAGAGAAGATGGAAGGGTATCCTAAAACCTCAGATCACAAAAGGGTCTAATAAATAGGGAAATACTAACAAAAGTCGGTAGAAAATCGGAAAAGAGTGAAGTAAACATATACTTTGTCCATACCCAAAGGATATTGATATGGACTGTTGACTTTGAAGAAAAAACCATTCAAAGGTCTAAATGCTGATGTGCCCTTGCCATTAAAGTTGAAGAATAAAAGATCTGGTGGATAGAACTGAAATTAAATGAAAAAAATGTCTAGGAAGGTAGCTGGCTAGAGGGAGAAAGAGGAGTGAGAGTAACTGCAAGTGCCTATATGTTTTGAGTCGTATTTATAACATCCACCTCCTTTCTCTCTTTTTGTAGTAATGGGGGAGTTAACTACTAAATGGAGAGCCTTAATTGGGCTTGAAAGAAACGGATTTATAAAAAACACAGATATTAAGAGTTGTAATTAATTATTCATTGATTAAATTAAATATTATAAAATTTTATAAAAAAATTACTAGTACTCTAATAGTTTTACAAGAAGATGTAGTATATTTATACGTAGTTCCTCTCAATTCTCATATAAATATTGTGTAGGACCCACATATATGTCTGAGATTTATATGAAGATATAGTATTAATATCATTTAAAAATTGATATTTACGCAAATAAAAATGTTTATAAATTCATAGTAAATAGGTCCCACAATCATGCAAAAAAGGAATATGTGAAAATATCAAATTTTATTTATAAAATATTGATTCCTGCTTAATATATAAAAATAAGAATTGATATTTTTACATGAAAATAAAGATTAAAATAATATTTTCACACAATCTTTTTAGCATGAATGTAAGAGAGATTTATGTAAAAATATTATTTTTTTTATGTAAAAATATCTCGTTTAAAATATCACTTTCGATTTTCATATTCCTACGCAAAGATAAAAAAAAACAAATTAACATTTAATATAAAGAATTTAGTCACCATTAATAATTTCAAAAAAATTTAAACGACAGAGAACAAGAAATCGAGGTTGGAGGCAGGTCCGTTTCATTTACCAAAAGTCAAACTTTCTCTTTTTCCTCCCTTACATCTTATTCACAACATTCCAAGCATAAACTTTACTAAAGTTGAGACTTGAGTCATTAAAAATCTTCTACTTATATAATTGTTGAGGGTTAAACTCAAGCACATATTTGTTATCACCCGGAACCATATTTTTTGGTTATTTCTCTTTTCGTTTTTTGTTTAATGCCTGATTTAAGAATGTACTCCATCCGTCTCGAAATAAATATTTTAATTGATTTCGATAGGTTGATTAATAATATTTTTTTATTTAATTTATTCATTTTAAATTACTTATAAATTAAAGTATTTCTCTATTTTTTATGAAATATTATTACTTATACTCGTGTGAATTAATTCTTTAGATCATTTTTTTTGTTATTCACACATCCTCAACAAGTAAAGATATAGAAAGAGAGTCTAAAGAGTCATTAAATAGAAGACATATTATAGCGATAATATGAGAGAGAAAGTGATATAATACTTCATCAGTTCTCAATGCTAATCTTTTCTCATTTCTTCAATTTTCAACAAAAGTTGAATAAAAAGATTATAAGGGTATAAGTAGAAAAATAGGATAATGTTTGCCTAATTCTATACTCCCTCGGTTCCTATACAAGTGTTGCTTTAGCCAAAAAAATTAATTCCTAATTAATTGTCATTTTCAGATTTTTAGGAGAATTTTTCTCTTATTTTCCTAGATTACCCCTAAAATATCTCATCTTTCCAAGTGCAATACTTCTATTTAATTTCAACATTTTCTTCTACTCCCAGAATACTTGGGTTCCCAAATAAGGGGTAATTTAGTAATTTGATTTTAATTTTACACTCTACAATGGAGGATCATTACTCTCCTTAAAAAATGAGCTTTGGCCTCCAACGACACTTAATACGGAACCGAGGGAGTATATAGCAACTTCACGCAAGTATACGCGATCGATTATGCAATATAGGGTAAGAAGAGTATCGTTCCCACGAAAAATAATCTAATTAGAATTTATTCAATAACCAATTTTTTATTAATCCAATTTTATTTAAACGAATAACTTCAATTGTTAAACTAATAAATTTAATTAATGTAAGTAAAATACAGAAAATATCTATTGGAATTAATTATCAAGATTACAATTTCCCCTAATAAAGTACCCAATGTTCTTCACTCTCTATTAAATTAGTAAATTGAAGCAATTTGTTTACCAAGAATTCATAAATAATTACCTAACTTATTCCAAGATTAGATAATCGTATTCACTCTTAATTAATCCACTATATTCCTATGTGAACAATTAACAATGAATCCATAATTCTTATACAAGTTTATGCGACACGTAGGTATAGTCATATCCTACATGCAAATTGGTTATTCACTCCTGAGAAGAATAATTCCAACACATGTACCATATTTTCATCCAAATCTAGAATCTAATTCTAAACATCATCTAGATTATTAGATTGATTGTTGGCCACACAATCATTACATTAAACACCAAAAATATGATAAAAACTTGCATACAATTAAATATAATCGAATAGAGAATAAATTATTAAATTCAATCATCGAGTTCCATTGCAATCTTGAACAAGAATTTAGTTCATATCTAAAGAAGAAAACATCATCATCATGGAATCCATAAACATATTCAAAGTACAAAAATCTAAGAGAGAGAGTAAAAGAAAGAATTTGTTGAACAAATCTTGATTGAATACTCCAATCTTCAATCTTTGTCTTCTCCTTTTTCTCCCAGAAAAGTTTTGTGATGATGATAATAGCTCTCTTCCTTGATGAATGATAAAATGATTAGCCTCCTCTTATTCAACCTTCTTTAGACTTTTTTTAATATTCTAGGCTTCTTATGACATGTATTTTAATTGAATTAGGAACTTAATCAGCACACAAGATCCTTTCTTGCCCACGCGCTTCACGCAGCACGAACCCGACTCAAATAATCGCGACTTCCAACTCAAGCGTCGTGACGCCTAGAGGATATCTGAAACACGCCAGAGCTCTCAAAACCAAATTTCTGACGCCCAACATTATGCAGTTTTCAATTATTATTCCTTTGCACGCCCATTTGATTCTTTAATCCAATGTCATGCCCAACTACTTGCTCCAAGCCAATGCCTAATATCATAACTGTTAGTTCCCAGTAGGCACAATATAGATCTAGAAGGGGGGGTTGAATAGATCCTTTGATTTTCAAATACTTTTTTCTCGTTTATTTTGTATTGCTCATTAAGTTGCATATGACAAACATAAGAATCTTTTCAAGCACAACAGAATAAGTAAAAGATCCCCTTCATTGATATAATCATAATCACACATACATTGTTCGTAGAGTTAGTTCAATGGTAAACAGTTAAAACATACATAACAGTTATAACAGTTAATGTACATAATGTAAATGACATAAAGTAAAAGACACAAGGGGTTTTAAGTGGTTCAGAGACTCAAGCTCCTAATCCACTCTTCTGCTTTCAACTAGCGAGTTTCCACTAAGGAAGGGCAACACCTCAATCACTATGATTCCTTCAAGGGCTGACCTTGGGACTTGATTCACTAAGAACTCTTCAGGCAGCAGACCTTGGAACTTCTCTAGTTCCCTAGGAACTCTTCAAGCCCAGCAGGCTTGGAACTTCATTTAGTCCCTCCGGACAAGGACCCCTCAGGCCCTGACTTCTTGTTGTTGAGTTGTTTATCTATTTGTTGGAGTTGGTGCTGAGCTGCTAAGATGTCTTTAAGCTCTGAACATCTTCTATACTTAGCAGCTTGGCGTGATCATCCTTGAAGTGCAGTTGAGTGTTGCATGATGCTCAACTTCTTCAGTTACTCAACCACTTCTGATGATCCCTTAATGAACTGCCTTGAAGATCATTCCTCTTGATACTTGATGGCTGCACATGATGGGTTTCTAAGAAGACTGTAATCTCTTCTGCTAGGTACTTAGAAACTTTCTCATGCTTGCCACCATGATGGCGTTGGTGATTTTCTTTCTTGATACTTGATGCCTTCTCATGATGGACTTGCTAAGATGACTGTGAGCTCTCCTCTATGGTACTTAGAGTCTTCTCATGATGGACATCAAGATGACATTGATGCTCTTCTATCTCTCGGCAATTCAGAACACTCTTTTTGTAGTAGAACTCTCACTTCTACTTCTTTCTTTTTTTGTCTCTAAGTGTTCTTGGTGGATCGTAGAGTGAGTCTTCAGACCTTCATTGGTCACTCACTATTTACGTTGGTTAGATCAGTCCACCACTTCTCCAAACTCAGCAACTCCAGCAACCCTCAATTTTTGAAGCTCTTGCTGATTTATACTCCTTCCTAATCCTTCTGTTGGAAAGTAGCCGTTGAAAGCTATTCAAATATCTTCACAGATCTCGAGTTGGTGAGAGGTAGACGATGTGACATGTCATACTTTTTGACATCATAGCTCTCTTGTTTCACCTACCCCGTCAGAGATGTCACTTTAATGTCTTGGGCAGGTCGAAGACTTTATTTCCTCCTTCTGATTTCTCGATTAGAGGTTGTCCTTTTGCATCGATGCTCTCAATAAGCTCTTGTCCGAATATTACCCTTCAGATTGAACCGTTGCCAATGCTTCAATCTTCAGCTATTCAAACTCTACGATTCTGATGCATGTCTTCATGGACCTGATCGTAGTGTCTTGTTGACTGGTAGAGACAACACTATGATCTTGAAGAGTGTTGATTAGATCTTCAATATAGAACACCTCTTCCTTCTCTTGTGCAGTGCTTCAACACTTACATTTGCATCGGCTGACTCTCGAATCTTGATGGCTTGACTTCTTTGTTCTGTCCCCTTCTGAATAACAAGACACTTCAGATTTATGGCGTGTCCAGCTCACTTTCTCCTTGTGATCTCCCGTTCACTTATCATCAATGGACTGACCCAATGCTTAATCACTTTAGCCTTATTCTTGGTCATCCGATCTATGTATGCACTCCATCGGTTCTTTCTTTGTTTGGCAAACACTACGATCCCGTAACTTTCAAGATCGTTGTCTTACATCTGCTTGACACCATCGCACTTCATCGACTTTCCTTAGTCGATTCATGAAGTCTTTTTCTGATCTCCTTGTGGAAGACTTCATCTCGAATGGCTTCACAACTCAATCTTGATGCTGATTGGGTTGGTGCTTAGATCTTCTATGAGCTTTCATGCCATTCGTTGAGTGCTCTCTAGTTTTCTTCAGGTGGAACGTATCTATGCAGTTCCAACCAGAAGCTTCATTCCTTTGGATATTCTGGGAGTGCTCATTCGTTAAGAATCGTATTTGCTCTACGATTTTGCCTTGGCATTGTGAGCACATCTGTTGAGGTCTTAGTTCTGCACTCTACGATTCAGCTTTGGCTGTGCAGAAACTACGACTCTGAGATCAGATCTTGACACTCTAAGATTTCTGTCATTGTGCTTGTTGTCTTCATCTGATCTTGCTCGACTACGATCTCCGTCTCTGGTATGATTACGAGACTCTACGACTCTGAGTGTAGTCTACGATTCTTGACTTGGCTTTGGCAGATACTCGGTTGGCTCATAGACAGGCTGTCTCTACGATTCTGAACATGACTTCCTCAGCAGACTACGACCCTGAGGAAGTTCTCCTCGACACACTACGATCCTTCCTCGTCTCTCCTGAAAGTCTACGAACTTCGAGATCTACTATCTTGCAGACTACGATTCTGCCTCGATAGCTCTCGAGTTTTCCTTAACTCTCTGGCGCATCTCGATTTACAGTGCGGTTCTTTCGACGATCGAATGCCTATCTATTACATCATAAGATCAACCCAACATGCTTGATCTTTCTATATTTATAGTCCTTATACATCATTTCTTTTTAAGGACTTTACAAAGCTGTTTTGCTTATGTAGGATCAACCTAACACATTTGATCAATTCATTCTAAGTCCTTGTACATATGTTTCTATTATCTATCAAAGGACTTTACAACTTTTCTTAATGCAAGCATACTTGCATATTCATTCATATATATATATATATCATAATCAAATTATATGTAAATAGGAATATCATTCACATGTTTATTCCTGACAATAACTTTATAATAAGGCTGAATCTAAATTGTTTATCGTAATTCATTCATTTTAGGTTAAATTTTTCATTCCTGAACAAAAACAGTAAAATGCATAAAAATAAACTAAAAATACTTAAGAACTAGTAGAATAATCAAGTCAAAATTACATGATTCGTAGATATAAAATCCACTTATCATATACAAATATAGAAATAAGACATTTATTATGAAGTATCTTAAAAATGAAATTAAAATGTTTAATATAGGACGGAGGGAGTATAAGTTTTTCATATTTTTCCATGAATACAATATAATGTATACTAGTACGGTAGCACCATCTGATAGACTCCACGGCACACTTGCGGGAGGTGATCGTCGCCCCAATCGTTTCTAGCAAAGTTGTAGAATGGTTTGCTTGCAACACCTTAACCCATCGCCTATATGTAGACGGTAATCTTGGTACAGTTGCTTGCGTTCAGAAATATGCGTTGAATGGACACCAACAACACCTTGACCACTCACTTATATATTATCGGTACAATCGACGATTGATGCGGTAGAAGACGCCACACACAACTATGTATTGTTGTATGATAAGTCAAATTGAATATCAAAGAAAAACTAAGAAAATAACTTAGGAATTCTTCAAAGAACCAAAAGTATAGAATAATCTCACAATAATTGATAAGTCTGAATAATATTGAATGTTAATGTGAATTACATCCATAAAATAAATAATTTAACTAAACATAAATAACTAAATAATAAAATATAATTACATAGATAAATAAATTTAAGAATTTAATTTCGGCTTCGGGGCGCTGTTAACCTTTCCTACCTCATTAAAAAATTCCTCTATTCTCATGATGTCTCTTCTTTTCCTACAACAACTTGCAAATGAACGTGCAGAGATTAAAATGCAAACAAGAAAAATTCTAAAACTCAAACTTGCAAATGAACTTAAAATTGACTGAAGTATGGTAAAATTTTGGGCTGCCTCTCAATAGTGTTTGGTTTAAAGTCGTCAGCCTAACTTTCATTCAGTTTTTCAAGTATCAGTCATATCGATCGATGTTGGATGTCGATCAATGTCACCACCCTAGTAGTGTATCAATCTATGGTTGTTAACCTTAAACTTTAAATTGGGCTCTTCTACTTCAATGGCTCTGTGTGGAGCTACAGATATAACTATGAACGGTCCAAACCACCTAGATTTCAACTTTCCATGAAACAATCTCAACCTAGAGTTAAACAACAATACAACTTGCCCCTGTTTAAATTTTTGATCATGGATTTGTTTGTAATGCCACTTCTTGACCTTTTCTTTATAAAGCTTGGCATTTTTTTATGCTTGATGCTATAATTCCTCCATCTCATTTAATTGAAGCAACCTTTTCTCGCTGGATGCTTGTAGATCAAAGTTTAATTATCGAATGGCCTAATACACATTATGTTCAAGCTCCACCAGTAAATGACACGCTTTTCTATAAACCATTCTGTATGGTGACATTCTGATGAGATTCTTATATGATGTTCTATACGCCCATAAAGTATCGTCTAACTTCATTGCCCAATACTTACGAGATGGATTCAAAACTTTTTCCAAAAAATGTTTGACCTCTCGATTTGACACCTCAGCTTGGCCACTAGTTTGGGGATGATAAGCCGTAACAACTTTGTGTTTAACCCCGTAAGTAGTTTTGTGAAGTGATTGTTATAAAAATGTGTACCCTCATCGCTAATTATATCCCTTGGTGTACCAAATCGAGTAAAAATATTTTTCCTTAAGAATCTTAGAATCACTTTGGCATCGTTTGTTGGTAGCGCAACTGTTTCAACCCATTTTGACACGTAATCCACTGCCAACAGTATGTATTGGTTATTGAATGAAGACAGAAATGGCTCCATGAAGTCAATTCCCCATACATCAAAGATTTTATAATGGCATTAAGGGGCATCTCATGGCGTTTCAAAATATTATCAACCCTTTGGCATCGGTCACAGCTTAAAACAAAGAAATGGGCGTCTTTGAATAACGTATGCTAGTACAACCCTAATTGTAACAATTTCGTCGTTATTCTCCCCCCCCCAAAGTGTCCCCAATACTCCAAAGAGTGGTAGTGATTCAATATACTTTCCATTTCTTCACGTGTCATATCGTCTTATCATTTGATCCGCATAAGTTTTGAAAAGAAATGGTTTATCCCAAAAATATTGCTTGACATCATAAATAAACTTTTTTGTTGTTGAGAATTCAAATCAGGTGGGAGTACATTACTTACTAGGTAATTCACGTAGTCGGCATATCAAGGCACTTTCGTCATGATTCTAAACAGTTGTTCATCTGGAAACAACTCGTTGATCACTATATCATCCTTTTTCTGAGTAGAAGAATTTTCCAACCTTGAAAATGATCAGTTACCTGATTCTATGTACCTTTTTTATCTCAAATTTCTAGATCAAACTCTTGCAGGAGAAGAACCCATCAAATTAACCTTGGCTTTTCAGCTTTCTTAGTAATCAGGTACTTTATAGCTGAGTGATCAATGTAGACTATTACCTTAGTCCTAATCAAATACGCTCTAAACTTATCACAGGCGAACACTACTACAAGTAATTCCTTTTTTGTTATGGTGTAATTCAGTTGTCCATTCATTAACGTCTTGCTTGAATAATAAATGGTATGAAATATCTTATCCTTACGTTGCCTCAACACCACACCCACTGCATAGTAACTTACACATCACACATAAGTTCAAATGGTAGAGACCAATCGGGAGCAATTATGATTAAAGCTGGTACTAATTTCTTTTTTAATACTTCAAAGGCGTTTACGTAAGATTGATTAATTTTGAACGGAAGATATTTTTCAAGGAGAGAACATAAGGGTTTAGAAATTTTGGAGAAGTCTTTAATAAAACACCGGTAAAAACCCACATGACCCAGAAAACTCCTTATTCCTTTCACCAAAGTAGGCGGAGGTAACATTTCAATTGTTTCAATTTTTTATTTATCTACCTCTAAACCGGGTGCGAAAACTTTGTGACCCAAAAGTATTCTTTCCTACACCATAATGTGCTACTTTTCCCAATTGAACACCAAATTTGTTTTCACACATCGTTTCAGAAGAAAAATTAGATTATTGAGGCAAAGATCAAAGTTATCCCCAAATACAAAGAAATTATCCATAAATACTTCTAAATTTTTCTCGACCATGTCCGAGAATATAACCATCATGAATCTCTGAAAAGTAGTCGGTGCGTTGCATAGACCAAAAGACATTCTTCGAAATGTGAAAGTTCCATAAGGGTATGTAAATGTAGTTTTCTCTTAGTCTTCTGGAGCTATTGCAATCTGGTTATATCCCGAATATCCATCAAGAAGGCTGTAAAATTGATGGCCCGCTAGCCTATCCAAAATCTGATTAATTAATGTCAAGGGAAAGTGATCCTTGCGAGTAGCTTTGTTCAACTTACGGTAGTTCATGCACACTCTCCACCCTGTAAATTTTCTTGTAGGAATAAGCTCATTATTCATGTTTTCAACCACAGGCATTCCCCCCTTTTTCAGCACAAATTGTACAGGACTTACCCACGAACTATCTAAAATTGGATAGATAATTCCGACGTCCAACCACTTGATGATTTCTTTCTTTACCACTTCATTCATGATCGGATTTAATCTTCTCTGTTGCTCAATGATCGACTTTTCTCCTTCATCAAGCAAAATTTTGTGCATGCAGAACAATGGAATGATTCCCTTAATATCTGCTATGGTCCACCCAATTGCAGTTTTGTACTCACAAAAACCCTTAACAGTTTTTCTTTTTAAGACTCATTTAGGTGAGCAGAAACAATAAATGGTAATGTACAATAACGGGTAATGTGTTAAAATTTCCCAAATAGGCATACCTCAAATGATAAGGAAGGGGTTTAAGTTCTAGAATGGGTGGTTCCTCCAATGAAGTTTTGGAACACTTCTCAACTCTTTCAGGATGGTCAAGGGTATCATACTTTTTTTTAAACTTCGTGGATTCTGGTAATGCATCCAACATCCTAACATAGTCCATGTAATCCACATCCTCAAATACCTCTATACCAATCAAAGTGGCTTCCAATAGATCCGCTAAGTAACTCTCGTCGAATACTTCAGTCAATGCCTCTTCAAGTATGTATATTTGCAGGCACTCCTCAGATTCTTTTGGGAACTTCATTGCTTTAAAAACACTAAAGGTGATTTCTTGCTCTTGCACTCTCATCATTAATTCACCTTTCTGTACATCTTTCAAAGTTCTCCCTGTTGCTAAGAATTGGTGTCGATCGGTATCTCTTTATCTTCCTCGTAATCCAATACCCCTCGAATATGTCCCTGACCTGTCTGTAAGCTCTAAAGTGATATTCTTCGGTCTCAGTTCCTTCAATCCCAACTTAGTGTACACTGAAAGTGGCATCAAATTAATACTCGCCCCTAAATCACACAGTGCTTGCCTAAAAAATTGATTACTGAGAATTAATACATGGAATTGTGAAACTCCCTGGGTCCTTTAACCTTGGCGGTAATTTTTTCTGCAAAATAGCACTGCATTCTTCGGTTAATGCTACCGATTCAAATTCACCCAATCTCTTCTTTTTAGACAACACTTCCTTTATAAATTCAGTATAACTTACATCTGTTGCAAAGCTTCTGTGAACGGTATGTTGATGTGATGTAACGACTCGGAAATTCGGATCGTCCAGAATTTAAGTTTAAAGAATTAGTTATTAATAAAATGAATTTTTATTAATAATACTATGTGCTATGTGTTTATTAATCGTTCTAGAACCTAGGATGATTATAAGTCGGGAGGATTCTGGCTACGAGCTAGGCTAAATGATTAAGAATTTTCAAAATAAAAATGAAAATTTTCCGGGAACAAAAATATTTCTGGGGAAAAAGACGAAATAGACACTATTCACCCGACGAAACCTTAAGGGTTAGGGTTTGAATAACCTAAGCCTTTCTGAGAGTTCGGTATGTCGAAATGACATTCTGTCGAAAGATTTGATGATAAAATATCGTGAAAAGTTAAGTAAGCCGATAAAAGTTTTTCTCGAAAAACGTGCAGAAATCAGACAAAATAAAAATGACAAAAAGTACTGTTATGTACTTTTCATTCATTTAGCTATGTTAGGGTAAAACGTGAAGAAAACACTTAACGCCAAAAAAGTGTTTTTCAGTTTTTCAGAAATTCGAAGAATACGTAAAAGTTAATCGGTAAAGGAAAGACGAAATATCCAAAAATATTTGGATTCTGAGAATCGCAGTTTTTAAAACTGTCGGACGAAACCCAAAAGACGGAACCACGAAACTTACAGGCTAAGTTTCGTGAATAGTAAGGAGGTTAACTAAGGAGGTGGAAATAGTAAACTTAAGTGTTAAGTAAACTTAAGAGTTAAGCAAACTTAAAGGCTAAGTAGACTTAAGTGTTAAGTAAACTTAAGGAGTAAGTTAGCTTAGTCCTTAAGCCATGAATAGTAAGGAGGTTAAGGGGGGCGAAATGACTATTTTGCCCTAGCTTTAGATTTTCTATAAATAGGAAGCTAACTTTCTTTTAATTGAGATTTTGAGAATCCTACACTTTGAAAGAGAGAGAGAGGGAGTTCGGATGGGAGGATGGTAAGGAGAAGGAAGCAGAAAAGTTTGCTCGGGAGCAACCTTTGTCTGACGGAAAGAGATTAAATGAGAACGGTAATCCGAAACCTAGTCTTTTATAAATTTTCTTTAAGTTTTTATGTTTAAAAACATAACTTAATGAGAATAAGAAGTAGATGATGTTAGGGATGATTTCATATGGCTGAAATTGTAAGAAAATGAAGAAATAAAAAGTAAAAGTTTAGTTTATAATTTTCTTAAGGAAGTATAAGATTCGTAATGAATTAGAACGATCCGAGTGGATTATATCAATTAGTAGGTGTAATAAGTAAGGAATGATGTTCTATAACATCAAATTCCAATAAAAAGTGAAATCGTAATCCAAAATATCGATTAAAATGAAGAACGAACGAAGAACATGAAGAACATGCGAAGAACACGAAGAACGTTGTTGATGGACAAATTTAAAACCATCGTAGGATATTTTTTGTTGATGGAAAAGTTTAAAACCATCGTGTATAAGTTAAATGCATATTACTTGGTTAGGAACAGTAGAAATGTTCATGAAGAACAGATTAAAACTTAGCTATAACGAAGTTATGGCAAAAATTTTGTAAAAGACAAATGAGAATTAGAAAGTTAGTAAATGAACCCGAACGTGTAGGGTTTCATAAGAATGTAAGAAAACATAGAAAATGTGAGTCGTGGACTCAAGAACGAATGAATTTCGAGTTCGGATGACCGAATTAAGGACGAACAAACAAAGAGCGTTAAAAACATAAAATGAACGAATGGTGAAGATCAAGCCAATCAAATGGCACGTTAATGGATTCAGAATGAAGTTCTGTCTAGGGGGTATTAAAGTACGTAAGATAAGGAAGAGAATTGCTTTGGAATGACCTCATTCCGAGTTATAACGAATAAGTTATGAAAGCGGGAAATAAGCGTCTCAAATTGGATTTAACACTTAGAGAAATTTTCTAGGGTTAGGGCTTGCGCCGCAAGTGCCAACCATGCCTTAGGAGGTGAAATGACAGCAAATACATCAGTGAGCCGGTATCAGAAACTCAAGCTTACCACCACGAGAGAGATAAAAAAGAAAGTAGCATAAATAGCCAGAGAGTAGGAAAAAGCAGGAGAAAGAGCTTTTAACTGCTCAACTCTTGGGGGAAACGTATGGGAAGATAAAGAACATAATGTTCAACTAATGTAACATTCCAGAATTTTTAATTGTTATATTAAATATTTGTTGAATTATATAAGTATTTAATGGATGTGTTTATGGTTGAATTTGTAATTGTTCAAATTTGATTCAATTTGGTTAATTATTTGTTAAATAAATAACTAAGGAAGTTAAATTATTATATTTGCTAATTTAATTTAATTATTAAGTTAAAGAGTTTTGATTAATTGAATTATTATTCTTTTTATTTGAATTTGTAATTAAAAGGATGTGTTAGTTGATTAAATAAAATTATATAGAAAATTATAATTTTGTGGTATTGATTTATGGGTTAAGGTAATTTAATAGATTGTTATTATAATTAATCTAATTAAACAAAAGTGTGACAAATAACCTTTTATAAAGTAGTTATTAAAATAACTTAAAGGAGTTTTAATTTAGTTTTTTCCAAACAAGGCCTAATGCCTATTAAGTCTTTAATCTAATTGTGTTTTACCAAACAAGGCATAAAGGTTAATTGATTATTTTTTTAGTGGTTAGCCAAACAAGCCTTATGGCTTTTGGTTTTCAAAATGAAAATAACTGATGTCAATTAAGTTAGTATTATATTATATAATTAATATATATTATATCTTATATGCGTTATATTCTAAGACGTAAGAATAGAGGAGAGAGGTAAGAGAGAAGAAAAGAAAACTTAAGGGAAGAAAAAAGAAGAGAAGAAGAAAAGTGAGAGAATCCTAGAGAATTGGGAGTGAAGAGGAGAAAAGCTTGACAATCAAAGAGATAGTATCATCATCTTCTTCAAGGTATCATCCTACTCTTTTTAGTTTTTAAAGGTTAAGTTTTTTCTCTTCCCTAATTCTCTCTGTAAAATCCTTGTGTAAGGATAAATTATTTGTTATGTATGTGATTTTATATGATAATCTAGTGTTGTTAAACTATTTTCTTAAGCTATAATTGAGAATAGTCCATGAATTTATATTATGTATATGGTTGTGAAGAAAACTATTTTTACAGAGAGTTTTTGTATATATATATTGTTTGGTTTAAGGTAGAAATTAAGGGTTTATTTGTTGTTTAGTTGATAAATTGATTATTGAATGTGGTAGAGTATGTATAAACTTTGATAAAGTGTTTTGAATTAACTGTTTTGGTTGAAAAACAAAATCACAATGTTTATTTTCATCAAAAATATCAAAAAGTGAGTTTTTAGCAAAAATAGTGAAATTGGATGTGTTAAATTTGTTGCTTATGTTGGTGTATGGGTAGAAACATGTTAGGAGTTTCTAAATTATGTTTACATGAAGTCTTTGTATGAATTACATGCTAATTAGGCTGTTAGAAAGGAACTTTTAGGCCAAAATTGGCTTTTGTTCATCTCGTTGTTGAAGTCGCCAACAAAGATCAGAGTTTCGTATAAGCAGTTACGGCCACTTAAGCGATATAATTTTAAGCGTCAGCAGCGTTTGCCCATGCCATGCATGTGTCTCCGGTAGTATTATCGTCATACATTACGTATTATCATCATGCGCCGCAACGCCGCACCACAAGATAAATTCATGTATAAGCAGAATGAAGTTAGCGTAATGGTCCTGATAAAGGTAGTTTTTTTGTACTCGAAATTTGAAGGAATTGTTATGTGATAATAGTAGGATTGTAAAATGTTGATTTTAATGTTTCTATACCTAGAATGAACATGTTATTAACAATTAAATTGTTTTATAACTTGATTATGTGATTAAAAATCCAATTTTTAAATGATGAACGTACTTAGTTATGTTTATAAAGTGGTAATGGCTAACTATGTCATGATGACATATGTTTCTAGGATATTGTGATTCAAATTGTTCGGTTTAGTCTACAAGCAAGGCAAGTTTTCTAATCTATTATCTTGTTGAATCAACTATTGTTTCCAATATAATAATGCAAGGTTTCTAAACTTTGATTTTGATATTGAACAAGTTATTCTTGTATTTAACTTGTTGTTTAGCATGCCCAAATATATTTGAATAGTTTTATCATTCATATTATCATGCATGCTTAGTATTCAATTCTAAATAACCTTGGCTTAATATTGTTCAAGCAAGGTGTGTTATAGTTATTCAAGTTGTATGCTATTAGATTATTCCTAAAGCATGACTTTAATTTACCATGTTGATTCAATTACGATTATTCTATAGTATGATGTTATTGGTTTCATTCAGCTAATCCTTAGTTGATGTTCATTGAATTCCAAATTACCCTGAAATGTATCCAAACCAAACTCACTTTGGTGCGGACTTGTACTCTAAATACTGAGATGAACAACCCTATTATTAGGGGTAACTTACGCTTAGCGTTGAAATGTTTGTGCACAATACATTATACGAAGGACTGATCCCCCTAAGTACGAGGAGTCCCTATAGTCTTATGATTGTTAAAGTTTAAGTTGAAACATTACTTATAACTATGGACATAGGTCGTAGTCTTAGGACCCTCAGTTATATACTTCAGAACGTTGACAAATCATATTGTTTAATTCTATTGAGCTTCTTATTTGACATTTGTTGTAAAAGTTTTTCATTCATTATTGTTTCAAGTGAGCTTTGTTTGCTAACTCTTTCTTATATAACTATTACAGTTAAGGATGAGAAGGATGATGTACCTAGCACCAGTAAGGGAAAAGGAAAGATGAACAAATATTGAAGACTTGTAATTTGATGATATTTTATTAACAGATTTTAATGGAATGGTTGTAATAAAAATTATTTATTTTCCGCATTTATTTGATTGTGTTTAAAGGTTAGACAACCTGGGAGATTTTATTATGTAACCCTTTAATGGGGAAGGTTTTATTTATCCAGTTTTATTGTGATTGGGTAGTTAGATATGAATGTTTGATTAAGTGAACACCAAATCCTGTGGAAATGAAGTACCTGGGTTTGGGGGTGTCACAACTAATATAACACTTAAACAAGTGAATTAAACCTTTAGTACAGGTTGAACGAAATGGTCGAAAGAGATTAAAAGATCAAGAAGAGAATAAACGTAAACGTAAACGTAACGTTATTTGCAAGCGCCTTAGCATACAAATCTAACAAAGATAGCTTCGACATTAAGAAAGAATAATGAACATGGGGTTCATGGGATGGATAACGATCGAAAGCGATCAAAACCTTGAGTAGAGGTTGAATGAGAGATTAAAAGACGAGTAACGTGAACGTTGAATACGTAAACGATCCTTGTGAATCGTATTCGCATCGGACGAACGTTCTAAGTCTACCCTGGTTGTATGACCTAGACGTTGACAAAGGTAGTAAGTAATACATGAATTATCGAGAAAGCCGTAATGAACGATAATAAGAGTAATGAAAGCCGAAGGTGATTCGTATAAGAATGAATCCTAAGGGGCGGCATTTAGTTGCCAGGAAGCCATAAGGAATGAGAAATTAACTTAACGAAGATTATAGTTTAATAGTTCGGATAAGTTAAGATAAGTTAAGTTGTAGTACAATCGTAGCCTTTGATGGTTGACATATGGGAGCTGGGCTAAACAATTCCTTCAGAGAGCGAAGGTATATAAAAATCGCAACTCGATCTAACTCACATATGGGCAAAGTGTATTTAGACGAGAACTTGTTTGTTGGTTGTTTGTGGGAAACCACTCAGAGTACCATATGGACTACTAGCAGAGAAGTGATGTGTGCTGAGTCTTAGAGAAGTAATAAGAAGAAGATAAGATGTAAAACATCAAAGATGATGAACGTAAAAGTAAGACATCTCCGTATGTCATGAAGCCATAGAACGATAATGAAAGTGGTCGCGTAAACTTAGGTTACAAGAACGCGAACCCTAAGAAGTAAAGTTAAGCAAACTAATGCATAAGTCAAATATACATGACTAATTAGTGTATGTGTTATTTTTCTTATGTGCTACATAGGAACCGGAATGAGTAGTTCAAATAAGTCGAGTTTGTCTCGTAAGGCAAGTTTCCTAACTTCATTCATATTTCAAATGAATGCTAGTTTCTTAAACTTCTCAGATGTTGAACTTGAGAGAAGTTCCGCTCATGTGCTAATGTGCGATATTTGTACAAAGTGGTAGAACGATGAGGCCTTGTGCCACAATGTGAACACTTCCGGTGTTTCTATGAGATGAAATGTTCTGTGATTTAACGGTTCAATAAGAGAATGCTATGTTCATACATGATCTGTTATTGTTAAGTCTCATATAATGATTCTAGCCGAATGCATGTAATGTGTATGAAAAGGTAGAAGAATGAAAGTATTTTAAATTAAAGTGTTTATTGTTTTAAAATGATAGGAATCGAGATTATTCCTATTATTCAAGCTGCTCATAACCTTTGTTCGGTTATTGAAGTCTTAAAAGAATGTTTGAATTCTTGAAGATGTTTGTTCAACTGTTATGACTTGCTAGGCAATTGAATGCTCACACTTGCTTTAAATGAAAAACATTTTCAGCGAACAATTTTAGAAGAACTTAAGGATCTCGTAAAGATAAAGTTGATGGTATCCAGATGAAGTGCCATTCAGAATGTGGATGAGCGAGAAGATCAAGTGAAGACTTGTAATATAAAATAAGTTAAATGAACTTTAGATTAGTTTAATGAACTATTATGCATCCTCAGTGGCGGATGAAAGTCACTCTTGTAAGATGGAATGAATAATGTATTTATCATTATTTATAATGAAAAAGGTTATATGGTTTTTAGAACCTGAGATTTGAGAGTGTATGTTGTTATATTTCAGTATATAATGATTTACGTTTGGAAGAAGATGAGATCGTGACGTACGGAATCCAGGAGTGAAGATAGAAAGGATTTCGGGGCGTTACATGTGAAGCTTTCTAAACACCTCTAAAAATTTTGAGAACTGCTTGTCCAAGTTAGCTTTCTGAAATCTGTGGGGGAATGGAACGGGAGGCACTACACAATTTTGCTTATTTTCATTGGGCTTTGCCTCTAAATCTGTATCCTCTACCTTTTGTGTATCATCAATCTCATTTTTCTCATTAATTCCCTCTTCTTCATTCACATCTATAGTTCTCTGCTTTGAATTTACTTTTACCATATCAGGCATGTAAGACCTCAACTTTTATGAATAAAGATTAATTTCTCTCGAAATATATTTTTGAATATTATGGTGTGGATATAATATAATGTTATAGTTGCGGGTAATATTTATAAATTTTGTAAAGTAAGCAAGTGGTTCTATAATATTCGATTGGTCGGGGAATATTCGTTTTAACATGGAATATTCGTACGATGACACAATCATTGGTGGACCCCACAACGGAAGTATTATCGTAATAAGAAAACGACAGAATTATCTTTTTATAAAAATAACGGCGGAAGTGTTACCGTTAAAACTGTTGAACTACCCTAGTAAAAGTACGATGTCTGCTGGTCGATAAGATAGTACACTGCAGTATTGGTTATTGATGCTTACATGAGAAGTCACTCAGTTATGCTTAATTATTGCTACAGTAATTGCTGCATCATATCTCTCATATTATTGATTTAATTATTGTCACAGTATCATCTGCATAATATGTTATATTATTAAATCAATAATTGAGACGACAAAGTTATTTATGTTATTAAATTGCAATATTTATAATGTCTAGAAGTTACACAAGGAGAGGTTTGGTCATCTAATCATACGCCAATAAAGAGAAATCCTTATTGAAAGCCCCTCTTTCTTGGGAACGACCGTTTGTTAAATATTGTGAGTTATAATATTAATGATGAATAAGTTCGTGTTGATTAAAGATGAATTTGATAGTTTCATTGTGTTGGGATTATTAGTGTTAGTGGAAATCGACATCTATTTCGATGATAATTGATGTTTGGGAGTTATATTGATAAATCGGGTAATTAATCGGATAAATGAGCAATTAATTGCTACTAATTCACATACTTATATAACTATTTGTTCACATGTGTGTACTATTGATTCACATTCTTGTACTATTAGGGGAGTTGGTGCAAGATTGATAATACTTGCATGACTAAGTTAAAAATGGAGGTATAGATGGAGGTACTATAATCAGAATTCAGTATTTTCACATGATTATAACTATTGATTCACATGATTGAACTATTGATTCACATTATTTACTATTAGGGGAGGTGGTGAAAGTTTGATAATACTTGCAGGACTAAATTAAAAATAAAAGAAAAGTTGGAGGTATTGTAATGTAGTATTTCGAGCCCCAAAACGTGCAATTATCGAAACTATATTTTCCTATAAATAGAAGCTCATTCTTCCTTCATTTCTCACCAATTCACTAAAGCTTTAGAGCAATTATTATAGAGAGAAATTATAGAGAAAAAGAAGAAGAGAAGTCTGCTACCTCACTATTCCAATATCCAGCTTTCTTAAGGTAAGGGGTATTATTTCTTTCAGATTCATGAAGAGAGCTTCATTATTCCATTCTTTATTATTATGTTAAAATAACATGTCTATGCTGGCACCGCATACATGGTGAAATTATTCTCATTATTCCATTCTTTATTATTATGTTGAATAACTCGCCTGTCTGGCACCGCATACACGGTGAAATTCTTCTGCTTTTTCCATTCTTTATTATTCCGCTGAATATCCTCGCCTCAGTATGGATTACGCTTAGACACGGTTCCATGCTTTATTATTCTGCTCAATAACTCGTCTGCATGCGATCTATCGCATGCATGGTGAATTCTTTGTCATTCCATTCTTTATTATTCTGTTGGAATATCTTATCTGTGCGGATTATGCTAGACCTGGTTATATTCTTTATTATTCTATTGGAATAACCTATCTGTGCGGCTATCGCATGCATGGTGAATTCTTCTATTAGAATATCCTGTCTGTGCTGATTACGCATGACTTGGTTCCATTCTTTATTTTTCTATGGGAATAACCTGTCTATGTGGATTATCACATGCATGGTGAATGATCCTTCGTATTCATTCCTTATTAAATTATGGAAATGATCTGTCTACGTGGATTACCGCATGGCGGGTTAAAATCCATTTCCAGTTTCATATATTCTATGATACTCATTTGGTTAAAGTTTTGGCTTCTATACTCCATGAAATTAGTTGAATATCCTGGATATTTGCACTTCATCTGGTATCTTTTCATGGAAATATTCTTCTGAGCATTCTTGAATTTTACTCCACAAAGTAGTATCATGTTGACAATTTGGACGTAATTGATTTCAAGATAAATTAACTTATAAATCTTTAAAATTTATTCTTGAACTTGTTTTATTGAATTATTATGTCATTGTCATCATCATCATGCTTATATTGTGATGAAAGTCGTCTTTAGCTTACATGCATAGATGGACTTGGTATGATTATGACCAGGGATTATTCGGTATAATCATGACCTGTAATGTTATAAATGATGTGGTAAAAGTCCTTAGTAGCTTTGTAGTGCATCGATGGACGCTTTTGGTATGATTATGACCGTGGATTTTCGGTATAGTCATGACCATTGATGATTTAATGAATATCCTCGGCCCGTAGAAGCGTGGATGACTCGATGATGTGGTTTATTTATTAAGCTGAGTCTCAGCGATAAAAATTGATGAAAACATTTTAAATCATAGAAGATAGTAGATATCATGCTCTACTTGACTCTTCTAATGGATTACTTATTCCACTGCAATTAAACATGATGTCTATTGTATTTTATCAGTTTAACATTTTTGAAGACTAATGATAATTTATTCTCCATTATCTTAGTCATAATATTTCTTACTGGGCTAGTTGAGTTCACCCTTTTTTTCACTGTTCTCCTCAGGAAATGAGAACCTAGCCGGGACTAGTCAGGGAACAGAGTGACGGTCCAGATGATAGCATTAGTAGTCCTCACTATTCTATTAAGTAGTGTGACAATAAATGTAATGAGGACTCCATTGAGTGTTGATATTGTCTAGATGACAATATTCTTATTAAAAATCTTAGATTATGTTTTGTCGTATTTTACACGACTGTTGTATAATTAAGTTGTATTTGAATTTTGTACCATGTATTTGGTGACTTAAGATGGGTGATGTATACCTATTTTGGGGGCGTCATAAGGCAGCTCTTTCTCGCTTCCTAGAGTTACAGCCTTGCATTGTTCCTTTCCACCTGTCCTCGGATTAATCTCAGTATCGCTTGGTAGTGCTCCTTGTGGACGAATGTTCAAAGCATGAGCTAGCTAACCCATCTGATTCTCTAACTTTTTAATTGACACTACCTGGCTTTTTACATTTAAATCTATTTGGTTCAACAACTTATCTTGATCATTCATTCTCCTTTCTGAAGCTATTATAAATTTTGCCAAAGCCTCCTCTTAACTCAGTTTCCTTTCTCCGTGATGAGTAATCTGATTCTGAAAACCTGGGGGATATGGTTGCCTTGGAGCCTTGTTTTGAGCCTGATTATTCCTCTAAGAAAAACCTAGATTATTCTTCCACCCTAGATTGTAAGCATTCTAATATGGCTGTTGTGATCGATTTTGGTTTCCCAAAAATTGTATTGACTCCATATTAATGGCACACTGATCCATAGAATGATTCCTTGCACATAAATTACAAACCATTGCCACCTTTGAAGTTGTTCGGGGTCCCCATGATTTAATCTTTCTAGTCAACGCAACTACTTGTGCAGATAAAGCTATAATGACATCTAATTCCAACTTCCCTACTATTTTTGGCGGATTGGCCCTTGCCGTAGGCCACTGATAATTGTTAGCTTCCATTGTTTCTAATAACTAGTAGGCGTCATCAAAGTTCTTTCCCATATTAGCACATCCAGCCGCTGCATCAATACTTGTCCTTGTGGAACCATGCAATCCATTGTAAAACATCTGTACCTGCAACCATTTTTGGATCCCATGATGTGGACACTTTCAGAGTAAGTCCTTGAACCTTTCCCACACCTCGTTCAACGTCTCTGAATTAAGCTGGTTGAATGAGGTAATGTCATTTCTAATTTTTTGCTGTTTTAGTAGGTGGGGAGAATTTAGCAAGAAATTTTCGAGCTAAATCTATCCATATGGTAATGAAGCCTAGCAGTAACGAGTGCAACCAAATTTTCGCCTTATCGTGTAATGTAAATGGAAAAAGTCTCAATCTTACTATGTAACCCCATTAAACTTAAAAGTGTCATAGACTTCCAGGAAGTTGATAATGTGTTCATTCGAATCATCATTCGGACCGCCCCCAAACTGCAATGAATTCTATAACATCTGAATGATTCCCGGTTTAATCTCGAAACTGTTCACATTGATGGCAAATGTGACAACCCAAAAAATTGGATTGTCCAAAATTTAAGTTTAAAGAATTAGTTATTAATAAAATATATTTTATTAATAATATTCTGTGCTATGTGTTTATTAATCGTTCTAAGACTTAGGATGATTATAAAACGGGAGGATTCTGGCTACGAGCCAGACTGAACGAGTAAGAATTTTCAAGACGAAAATAAAAAAATTTCAAAAACAAAAATATTTCGAGAAAAAGACAAAATAAACACTATTCACCCTATGAAACCTAAGGGTTAGGGTTTAAATAACATAATCCTTTCCGAGAGATTGTTATGTCGAAATGACATTTCGTCAAAAGATTTGACGATATGATGTTGTGAAAAGTTAAGTTAGCCTATAAAAGTTTTTCTCAAAAAAACGTGCAGAAATCAGACGTAATAAAAACGACAAAAAGTATCGTAATGTACTTTTCATTCGTTTAACTACGTTTGGGAAAAACGTGAAGCAAAATGCTTTTCATCAATTTTTTTTCTTCAGTTTTTTGAAGTTCTGAAGAATGCGTAAAACTAAATCTGTAGAGAAAAGACGAAATATCCAAAAATATTTGGATTTCGAGAATTGCAGTTTTTAGAATCCCAAAAGACTGGACAACGAAGCTTCCAGGAGAAGCTTCGTGGATACTAAGGAGGATAGAATAGTAAGGCGGTTTGCCAAATGACCAAAATGCCCTTAGCCTTGGTTTTATATATAAACAAGCCTTAGCTCATTTGTAAAGGTTGAGAGATTAAGAGACGAACAACGTGAACACATAATACGTAAACGATCCTCATGAATTGTATTTGTGTTGGGTGAATGTTCTAAGTATACATTGGTTGTATGACTTAAACGTTGACGAAGGTAGTAAGTAAGATATGAATTATCAAGAAAGCTATAGTGAACGGTAATAAAATTAATGAAAGTCCAAGTGTGAGTTGGATAGAGATTGTTAGAATGAAATGTAAGCGTTAAACACTTTAGCCGACGTGAGGGTTGAGTGTACGCGAATATTAAACGAGCAGAACCTACACACTGTGTATGGTTTGACCGTAAGGTAAGGAAGACTAATGATTAAACTTGTGAACGGTGAAGAAACTGAATTAATGACAATGACGTATAACAGTAAGAAGCTAAGTTAATGATTATAACTTGGATAACGTTCCGAGTCGAATGAACCAAACGTTATAATATATGAACAAGGTAATGGAAAATTCTTAACGCTATGAACGCATAGTATTAACATTGATCATCCTAGGTATATAGAAGACTGTATGACTTAGATGATAAGGAATAAATCCTGAGGTATGGCATTTAGTTGGTAGAAAGCCATAAGGAATGATAAATCAACTTAATGAACATTATAGTTTTAATGGTTCGGATATGTTAAGTTTAAGTTATGGTACAATCGTAATCTTTAATGGTTAACACATGGGAGCTGGGCTAAATAATTCCTTTAGAGAGAAAAGGTTAATACAAACTAGCAACCGATCTAACTCGTTGTGAAAGACAGTGTAGATGAGACGGAAAACTAAATTATTGATTATTTGTGGAAAACCACTCAGAGTACAATATGGAATACTAATAGAGACTCGATGTGTACTAAGCTCTAGAAAAGTTATAAGAATGTAAATCATCAAAGATGATGATCGTATGAGTTAAAACATCCTTGTATGTCATAACGCCGTAAAACGGTAAAGAAAGATGGTTACGTGAACTTAGGTTATAAACACGAACCATAAGGAGTAAAGTTAAGCTTAAAACAATGAGTAAGTTAAGTATATGACTAATTGGTGTATGTTCTATTTCCTTATGTGTTATATAGGGATTGTAATGAACAGTTTAGCGTAAACTATAAGCTGTGTCTGTGCTTAATAAAAGTTTCCTAACTTCATTCATGTTTAATATGATTTGTAGTTTCTTAAACTTTTATCAGATGTTGAACATGTGAAGTTTTATCTATGTGAAAATGTGTGATATTTGTACAAGGTGGTAGAATGTATGAGGCCTTGTGCCATAATTTTTAACACTTCGGTGTTTCTGTGAAATGAACTGTTCTATGTGAAGAAGTTCTATTTATACATGAACCATTATTATTAAGTATGTGTTAATGATTCTAGCCAGACAAAACATGTATGAAAAAGGTAGAAGAAGGAAATTATGCGAAAGTATTTCAAAGTGTATGTGACTAATGTTTTAAAATTATAGGAATCAAAATTATTCCTATTATTCAAGCTGCTTCATAACCTTTGTTCAGTTATTAAAGTTTTAAAGGAATGTTTAAATTATTGATGTTGTTTATTCAATTGCTATGACTTGCTGAGAAATTGAATGCTCATTTTTGCTTTAAATAAAAATATTTTCAGCAAACGATGTTAGAAAGAACTTAAGAATCCCGTAAAGATCAAGTTGACCAGTATCTAGACGAAGTGTCATTCAATATATAAATGAGCGTGAAAATCAAGATAAGACTTGTAATATAGAATAATTTAATTAAACTATAGAATTGTTTAATGAACTATTATGTATCCTTAGTGGCGAATAAAAGTTACTCTTGTAAGATGTAAAGAATAATGAAATTATCATTATTTGTAATGAACGAGGTTATAAGGTATTAGAACCTGGGATTTGAGAATGTATGTTGTTTTATTAAGTTATATAATGATGAATGTTTGGAATGAGATGTATTCGTGGTATACGGAATCCGGGTGTGAAAATAGATCGAATTTCGGGGCGTCATAGAGTGGTATCAGAGCTGATAGGTTATAAACCTTAGGTGTGAGTACCCAAGGCTATAATCGTAGGGAGAATGATAAGAAAATCTTTGAGTTAAAAGATTAAGGAAGAAGATCACCAGGTGATCATATTAAATCGTGAATAACATATTTTCTGTTAAACGATGAATAATTTATAGCTAATGCTATAAATTAATGGTACTATGAAGTAGTACGAGAAGAAGAACTCAGATTGAGTTGTAAAGGATAAGATACAAATTATAGAAAATTCATGTTAAGTGTTGGGCCATAATCCTTTTCCATATTGGGCCAGACTTAATGGGCTCCTCCCTTGGATCATGTTATGCTAAGTCCTGGTTGGTCCGAATGGTTTGGGCCCAGTTACTTGATCATTTCATTGGGTTCTTTCGGTTGGATCCGGTCACTTGGGTCATTTCCATTATTTGGGCTTAGTCATTGAATTGGCCCATTATACAAATTGTCACTTAACCCAACTTTGACCAGTAATCATTATACCAAGTGACAGTTGACTATTGTGTCCACCCTTTCTCTGCATGGCATTAATGAGGATGGGACTCAGATGATCGGCGATTGGAAAAAATGGCGGCGAGGTGTGGAAAGTGAAATCAACGCTTACTTTCTACCGAAATGACCCAAGTGGGGAAAAAGGTGTCAGGAAGTGATGAGTGGCACGGTAAACCGGGAGTGGAGTATGCATGGGGCTAAGATCACATAAGAGGGTAAGTAACACATTCATTCATTATTATTATTCTATCTCTCAGGCATTAGATAATATTTTTCTCTCCATTGTTGACCTTGTGATCGCCTGTACTGACTCTCACGCCGGAGCTATCCCTCGACGGTCAGGCCGTCAAGCTTTTGGTGTTGACTTGTTGAACTGTGCAGGATATTGGACGCGTCTTGGTGATTGGGACGTGGAGAAAGATCTTGGCGTTAACATTGGCGCTAGAAGGAGGGGAGTTCTAGTGTCCTGAGTATTTTTCAATCACAGACTGTGTTTGTTCTACGTCAATATTCATGGTGAAGAGTAGAACACCTACACCTGAAGGGAAGCCGAGGGCTGCCAGTGAATCGACACCACGAGTGTTTGTCAAGGATCGTTTGAGACCGGCAATAAGTGTTCATGCTAGCACAGCATCCAAACGATCACCTGAAGATTTTCGGTCTAAGGCTGTGGGCAAGGCTAAGCGTAGGCTAGTCTTCCCGATGGATAAAGCGTCTGGCCACGGTCGGAAACGAGTAGAAGACACTTCGCCTAGAACTCGATACCGAGAGGACTAGGATGAAAAAGCTTCACGACTGGCTAAGATGGCAGATGAGGCAGATAGAGCTATGGAAGTACTCGTGAAGCAACGACGGAGATATAGCCGAAAGCGGATGGCGCTGATGGCGAGTTGAGAGATGAAGAGCTCAGTTATAATCAGTCCGAAGAGCAAGGACACCGAAGTGGGAAAGAACCTGTTCATTCAGGACGAGAGTCTCGTGGCCGAAATCGAGAAACAAGAAGATCCCGAAGCCCCACTCCTCAAAGATCGAGGAGGGTACATCACCCTGTCGATTCTAAGGAGTAGGGTCGGAGAGAACGAAGAGGTCGATCCAGAGATCATACTCCTAAAACCACAAAGAAAGCCCTTGTTGTTGCACATTCTCGCCATAGTGCCCGAGCTCAAAGACGAAGCATATCTAGAGATCGTACTCCTGAGAGTCTACTGAGGGTACACCACCCTGTGGACACTCGTCATCGCAGAAGCCCTTCTAGAATTGAAGGCTTTATTGTAAGAAACCGGTCTACTCAGAGGAGGAAGGAGTCACCGAAAAAGAAGCATCATCTCAACCAGAAGGTGTAGAGTATCTGGTCAAAGAGTTAAAAGAACTTTGGGCAGACTTCTTTTGAAGTACAAAAATGAAGGATACTTGGAAAAGAAGGCATCCCTTTTTCCCGGAGATTCTTAAGGAAAAAGTCGACCCCACCAAGAAGTTGCCCCATATCGAGAGTTATGATGGATCGGGATCCTATGACCACGAAGCGCTCGATCGATCGATGGATTATTATGACTTTAGCGATCTTTGCTAAGTGTCATACTTTTGTCACAACACTTACAAAAAGGATACCCGGCAGTGGATGGGGACTTTGCCTTCAGATTCAATTTCATCTTGGGTAGACATGTGCAGTAAATTTCATGCTCGCTTCGGGAGCAACAAAAGAAGGGGAAAACCAACCGGTTCGTTGGCTCAAGTTCGACAGTTTTTGAATAAGTCTTTGGGCCAATATGTGAAGCGGTTCCGTGAAGCGATCGGCCAAGTGAAAGACTTTGAACGATCTACAAGCCGTTGGATTGCTTTTTAATGGGTTAGATCTGTCAAATCGGAGAAGTTAGTGAAGAAGTTAATGTTTCATCACCAAGAGTCTCACCGAGGCCTTCGACAAAAGTCAAGGTTATATCGTGGTGGAAGAAGCCATGGATGACCTCAAACGTCCCCGCTTGGACCGCTTTTAAGGAGACGGATCGGGATAGAACCGATAGAGACCGGAGAAAAAGAATGAAGGTAATAAAGACCACTATGAAGGTGGGTCAAAAAGTATAACAATTGGAGATAAGGGTGGAGGACGTTAAATCCGCTCTCCATTGAAAAGAGTGAATAGGACGTACACAAAGACTTAACACGATGGGTCACATTATCTTGGATCAAATTAAGAATCAACCTATTTTCGAACCACCTCGAGATAACATTAAGCCCGGAAAAGGAAATTCTCGTAAGTATTGTGATTACCATCAAGCTTCGGGTCATGATACAAACGACTGTGCTAGTTTGAAGGACTTTATTGAAAGAAAGGTACAAGGCGGGGCTTTGATTCAGTATGTGGCTGCCAGAACTAATCAACAAAGCAGACGGAGGGCTGCTCCGTAGCTCAACCCGATTCAAAGAAGTGTTGCCAGCTCCGGAACAGCCTGCAAGGCACGTGGTAGATGTCATCACTGGGGGTACTTCTGGCAAATTCGTTGGAAAGAAGCGCCGAAGCTACTTGGATTCGGTCATGTCAGTGGCGGGTACCCTCCCGAAGACTGACAGACCTTATTCGAATACGGTAATCTCTTTTACTGATGAAGATTACCCTTCGGAAGTCATCGAACCGCATTGAGGATCATTGGTGTTGACCGCATGAAGTGGGTTCGGTGGATATGAAGCGGATGATGGTAGATAATGGGTCTTCTGTAGATATTCTGTATGCCCACGCTTATCAGAGGATGCACCTAGATGGGTAAAAGATGGAGATAGGACATGAGGCTCCTTTATATGGTTTTAGTAATGACCCGGTCAAGGTGGCTGGAACCATTGAACTACCAGTCATCTTCGGAACGGCCCCCCAACAGGTAGAAATTATTTGCAAATTTTATGTTGTGCATGTAGATTCTGCTTATAATGCTATTTTGGGAAGGCCTACTTTAATTGCTTTGCAAGCTGTGACCTCTATTCTCATTTCAAAATCAAATTTCCTCTGGCTCAAAGGGTCGGCGAGGTGAAAGGGACTTGGATCCGCCGAAGGTGTTATAAAAACTTGTGATTACTTGAGGAGTGGAATATCGAAGCGAAGCGGACCATTGCGATAGAGATCGAACCCTTCACGGAGAGTAGTTCCGAACCATTGGTCATGCCACCAAGAAATGGAGGAGATATAGAGCTCATCCCGGCAAGGAGAACAAGACGGTGAAAATAGGTTCGGTCTGCAGAAACCTCTCCTGGACGAACCTCATGGAGCTCCCGCAATGCTTATGTTGATATTTTCGCATGGGAGCCTCAGGATATGCCAGGAGTAAGCAGGGATATCGCTGAGCATCGGTTGGAGGTGGACCCGTCAAAGAAGCCAGTCCGGTAGAAGAGGAGGATTTTCGCACCTGAACGTCAGCGAATAATTGATGAAGAGATTGCAAAACTGTTGGCAGCTGACTTCATCTTCGAGATTGACTACCCACAATGGATGGCGAATGTGGTGCTGGTACAGAAGCAAAATGGTAAATGGCGAGTCTGCATCGACTACACTGACCTAAATAAGGCTTGTCCGAAGGATTTCTACCCTCTACCCCACATCGACCAACTTATCGATGCCACTTCGGGGTATGCTTTATTAAGTTTCATGGACGCATTCTCTGGATATCATCAAATTTCCATGTGCAAGGAGGATATATCGAAGACGGCGTTCATTACGCATCGTTCGGTATATGCCTATAAGAAAATGACTTTCGGCCTCATCAATGCCGGAGCCACATACCAGAGGATGATGAACCATGTCTTCAGATATCAATTTGGTGGGAATGTGGAGGTGTGCGTGGACGACATGATTGTCAAAAAGATGTTGGTGCATAAACATCTGGATGATTTAGAAGAATGCTTTCAGAAAATTCGTCAACATAATTTGAGATTGAACCCCACTAAGTGCACCTTCGGTCTAGGGGCTGGCAAATTTTTGGGTTATCTTGTCAGTCAGAGAGGAATTGAAGCCAATCTAGAGAAGATTCAAGCGATCCTGAACATGAAGACTCCTCAGTCATTTAAAGATGTTCAACGTCATTTGGAAGGATTGCGACTTTAAGGAGGTTCATGTCCAAGTCGGCAGAAAGATGTCTACCGTTCTTTGATACATTGAAAGGGCCGAAGAATGCAAAGACGTTTCAATGGACTTCGGAGTGTGAGGACGCCTTTCAGAGCATCAAGTCCTACTTATCTTCGGCGCCTTTGTTGGTGAAGCCCGCTCCTGCTGAACCCCTATATTTGTACTTAGCAGCTAGTTCATTGGCAGTAGGAGCAGTTTTGGTGCGTGAAGTTGGGGGTAAGCAGCACCCGGTTTATTATGTAAGCCATGTCCTTCGGGATGCTGAAACAAGGTACCCGAACATTGAAAAGTTTGCTTTTGCTTTAATAACCGCGCTAATCGAAAGCTTAAGCAATACTTCGAGGTAGATTGGTAATAGTATATCTGAATCGACCTTTAAAAAAGATTATGGGCAAACCCGAGGTATCGGGAGATTAAATTGCGTGGACGATGGAGTTATCCCAATTTTTCATTGAATATCATCCCGAACCGCCATCAAAGGGCAAGCCTTAGCTGATTTTGTTGTTGAATGCTAGTTTTGTCGATGAAGTTGTGGCGGTGAAGGATCGAACAGAGCGATTCTTGATTCTTCGCGAAGCGAGTTAAATGAGACGCCGTATGCAAGATGGGTCTTCTACCACGCACGACGTCGATGGAGCGAGGATTATTCGACGAGTCGGGAGGATTCAAGTGCGAGAGCCATCGATTTTAGTTCAAAGCGACAAACAACGAAAAAGTATGAGTATGGTAGTACTTGCGAGGTTTCTGACCGCAAAGAGTCTTGAAGTGCAAAGAATAATCATCTTGATGATTCTCGGTTAGTCGTTAAGCAACTTTACGGGAATCTGAAGCTCGAGGCCCAAAAATGATCAAATATCTAACAGAATTGAAGGAACAACTTCAACATTTCCAATCCTACGAGTTTCAAGGGGTCGAGCGTAATAACAATTCAATTGCTGATACACTCTCTAAATTAGCCACTACGGATGTTAACGTCTTTGATGGGTCAGTTTATTTAGAAACTTTGCAACATCCTAATGTCCATTATGAATCGGTAATGTGTATTGACCGAACCAACTACTGGTTGACTCCATATATAGAGTATCTGGCAGATGGCGTCTTACCTTCGGATCGGATGCTCGCCAAGAAAATCAAGTACAAAAGTGCTAATTTTGTTCTGATTGATGGGGATCTGTTCCGAAGAGCTTTCTCATCTCCACTCTTTGAAATGCCCGACTCCATCTAAAAATTTGAATATGCTCTTGGAAATACATGAAGGTATCTGTGGCGACCGTATAAGCGGCTAAGTCATTAGCTTATAAAGTACTTCGACAAGGATACTCTTGGCCTACCATCTTCAAAGAAGCGGTGAATCGTCAAAAGTGCGAGAAGTGTCAACTCAACGGTCCGATCCCACATCACCACCGAAGAGCTATACTCGATCTTATCTCCTATACCCTTCCCCGATATGCGGGGGTTGATATATTGGGTCCACTCATCAAGGCAAAAGGTCAAAATCGACTTTGTTATAGTTTCCATCGACTATATGACCAAGTGGGTAGAAGCAAAACCACTTAGGTTAATAACGAACAGAATGCTTGAAATTTTTGAAAGAATCGGTAGTATTTCGTTTGAGATTCCTAAGGTGGTAATATCGGACAATGGACGTCGGTTTGTGGGATCGAAATTTGAAGCATTTTTGAAAGAATTGGGGATTCGACCGAGAAAAGACTTGATTGGCTCATCCACGGTCGAATGGACAAGTTGAAGTGACCAATGAAGGCGTCTGCTGAATGGGATCAAGCGCAGATTGGATGAAGCCCGAGGCGAGATGGCGGAGGAGCTACTTAGCGTGTTATGGGCTTATCGAACTACTCAGGGACTACTGATGGGAATTCACCTTTTAGGCGGCCTATGGTGCGATGCCTTAGTCCCGGTTGAAATTGGATCTCAAGTCTTGGTCGACCAATTCGAGAGATCTCTGATGAGGAAGGGCTTAAGGCCAACCTTGATTTGCTTGAGTAGTAAGAAAGCGACCTTAATCAGTTGGCGACCTATCGTGAAGAGTGGCCAAGCATTATAATAAGGGGTAAAGTTTGAAGGTTCAAGTAGGAGATTTTGTCCTCGGAAGCCAAAGCATCTACACCTCGAGAATCTGGGAAAGCTAATGCCAAACCGGGAAGGACCGTATGAAATCAATCTTTGAAGTCAAGCCGGAACTTATCGATTGAAAGCATTAGATGGGTCGAAGAATTAAGAATACTTAGCACTTATTTGGCGGGCTTAGGAAGTACTTTCATAGAAATGATGTCGATTACATTGAAAGTCTATAAATATTTATGTCATCATCAATAAAATTTCCTTTTTCTCGAACAAATCTTGTCTTCATTCTTTGATCGGTTCAACGAAGTTAGGAGGTTCGGGTGGACTCGTTGGCCCATTCGATGGCGACCTTTTTTCGGCGGTGGTCCTTATGAGTTTGTCGGGCCCTTCGTGGTAGGCAAACGTCATTGGTGTTAGGAGGTTGGGTGGACTTGGCCCATTCGATGGCGCCATTGGTCCTTATGGTTTGTCGAGCCCTTAATGGTAGGCAAATGTCATTGGTGTTAGAGTTTTGGTGGACTCGGCATTGGCCATTCGTGGTAAATGAGCGTCATTTGTCGTGCCCTTAGGAGGTTCATTGGTGTGGACTCGTTGGACTCATTGATGGCAATGATAGCCTCTTGGCGGTGGTCACTTAGACCTTGTCAGGCCCTTCGTGGTAGGCAAGTGTCATCTTTAAGACGTTGTCAGGCCCTATGTGGTAGGCAATTGTCGACACTTAGACCTTGTCAGGCCCTTCGGGGTAGGCAAGTGTCATCCTTTAGACTTTATCGGGCCCTTCGTGGTAGGCAAATGTCATCTTTTGGTTTTATTAGGCCTTTTGGGGTAAACAAATTCCTAATGAAGCGAATCTATCTCACACTTGATAACTAATAAGTATCCCTTTACTTTATTACCTAAATTTTTCTAAGTGTTGAGTTCGGAAGCTTCATTCTTAAACTTCATCTTATCTTATTATATGACATGTTTAGTTGTTACTTAACAGTTCGGGTTCAAATTAGTGAAGGAGTTTGTGCATCTTTTCACTTAAATAAATATTGGAGTATTGGCGGAAAATAAATATACCAAAAGTCATAAGGAATGAAGCCATTTTCATTAATATTTAATCTAATTACAATATTGGATAATTTTTATAAATCTTATAAATTAAAGAAAGAAACAATAAATAGGAACATCGACCTGGGCACCATCTTCATCGTCGATCAGAATCGAGTAAGGATGGATCCAAGTTGGCTCATGAGACAACTTCTCCTTGCCACGACTTGGCGAGCTCGTAACTCTCGAGAATATATCTTCATTATTTCCCATTTTGATTTAAATCAGAGTTAGATACTCTTCGCATATTTGTTTGCGAAGGTCGTCGGTTAAAGGAGGCCCAAGGTCCCGAAGAGCCTTGAGTTCTCGGATTTCTTCTTCAAGTTTGAGCCGCCTATTCATGTGACGAGTCTCTGCTGCCTCCAGCTTATGGATGGTCTTGGTCAGGATCTTAGCATCAGCTTTTAATTCCTCGATCTTCTCCATCCTTATCTCGCTCCTCTGAACCAAGTCAACATTCATTTTGACGATCTCCTCGTGCTGTGCTTTGGTTGACTTTAGTTCTTCATTGGAGGCCTTCACATCTCCCTTGGCTTGGGCTAACTCTTTTTGAAGACCTTCATTTGTATGAAGAAGGCATTCACGTTGAGTCTTCTCTTTAGCCAAGGAAGACTTCAGAAGGGCATTCTCTTTCCTCAGGGCCTCTTCCTCAGATTCGGCTTCGAGAGACCTCGGACGAAGACGCCCGAACACAGCATTGGCCTATGTGTTTCCAATATTATTTGATCAGTTTTCAGATATATAAGTATGAAGATAAATTCAGAAATAAAGAAGAGACTCGTTTACCTTCGCCAAGTAGCTCATGCCTTCGCTGAGTAGATCCCCATTCGAACTGTTCCCGAACCGATGATCGTCGGTTTCACGAACAAAGGTGTTGAACAGTTGGAAGGGAAAATGGGCATTGAGTCGGGGCCACATTGTTGGGGAGGCCATGGCGTCCCGATCGACTTCGGTAGTTGGTTGTCTTGGAGGAGAAGGCGGAGGTTCATCGCGAACTGGTGAGGGGTCCACGTGTATGGTTTCGGAGAGGGGATCGAGGCGGGAGAGTGCGTTCAGGAGTTGGCGAAGGTGCAGAAGATGAACCGGGGTGGCTGTCTGATGGATGTTTTCTTTTTCGGGATGGAGTGAGGACAGACCCGGTTGGTTCATCGTCAGGCACATGGATTTCTGTGGATGTGGTCGGAGGAGTGACAGCCGAAGAGGTGGAAACTCGGAGCTCTTCGGCAGTCAGGGGGGTTATCTTGGTTCTTTTTTTCTTTACACGAAGAACCTTAGCTCGATCGTGCAAAGGAATATCAAGTAAGCTCCTCCTCACCGGGGTAGGTTCAGAAGTTGGAGGATTGGGGTTGGTTGAGAAGGTTGTTTGGGGGGTTGCTTGAAAGTGTTTGAGGGTCACTTTCAGGGTTTGTTTCTGATTGGGTGGATTTGGATCGTTTGGTGGATCTTTTTCTTCGGCGAGGTCTGAGGTTTTCTTCGGGTATGTTGGGTTCGTCAGTTTGAGGTTCATCAGTTTGAAGGGAAGAAGTTGGTGGATCGGTGGTGGGGGATTAACACGGAAGATTCTTGATAGGATGCTCTTCACTTGCATCTGCATTCATCCTCGCTAAAAAATCTTCCACGTCTCTCACCTCGAAGTCGGTTTGATCGAGAGACAACTTTGCAAAAACCATATATCGAACCTATATCATTTATATAGCTCGAAATTATGTTACAAAGTTATTCAAACTTACATTTGTGGTCATATAACCAGGCTTGTTTGGTCGAAGTGTGAAACTCCATTCTTTTGGAGGAATCTTCTTCAAAAATCTCTGCCATCTCCTCACCCGTCCTTTTGGATATGTCTCCAAAGTCGGCAGAGACCCGGTCGAGGTAGTCCATCTGTCTGAAGAGAAGAGATCTCGGGTCCGTGATGAAAAACCACTTCTCATGCCAACCCTTGTTCTTTGGAAGGAGTATCCATCGGGGTCTCCTCTCGAACACAGTGTTGGGTCGGGAGATTGCTTGCTCAACATTTTGAAGCCTCGTTCTCGAGACTACCTAAGGTGAAGAAGAGGTGAAGAAGATGTCGACGGAGGAGTAATCCTAGTTCATGGCGGAAGGCAATAAATGCCGGGATGTGGATGTAGGAGTTGGGCACTAATCGGTAAAGCCCACTCCTATGAACCCTAGGAGGTAATGATAAAGACATGGAGAGGTAGGCGAACCCCTTTTCCGGAAAGTGATGGGCATGGCGACCCAACCGTCCGGGTCATTTGATACATCGCTCTTCAGAGCGGGGGCCCTTATAGGCGTATATATCGTGAAATCGATAACGAGTCCCGAGAGCATGCATATCTCGATTCCGTGGTGAGGAGCGGATGTTGGCATGGGGAATTGCTCCCGATCCTTGAAGAAATCAGAGGCTAGAGGAGATCAGAGAAGGATTTCCCCCCATGGTTGTTGATTGGGGGTTGGAACTCGAACCCTCTTGGTTAGGGTTTGGGTTGGGAGAAACGATACTGATAGGAGTTGCACGAAGGGGAGAGTTTTGGCGAGAGGTTACGGTCACCATTGTTAAGATTTTGTGAAGCAGAGAAAGAAGTTTGCGAGAGAGGAGAAAGCTCAAAGGTTCAAATTTCAAATTAGCGAGTAAAAAGCCGCTCGAATTGGTAAAGTTTACCTTTTATCTTGTGATTACACGGTAATTGAGGGCGGCACATTTAATTCAACTTCGCAATGATGATGAATGGGAAGAGGTTTCGTCTGTTTTAGATCTAAATATCTTCACCTATGTGGGCTTTATGTCTATTGGGCTTCCCACTTCCATTCCCGATATCAATTTGGATGATTTTGATGGACTTTGGTGAATTTCACTTTGGATCTCTTATGACTTATCATAGTTTGTTATGTCTCTGGGCCTATATTTATTTATAGTCTTTCATTAAACACCTGCTTAATATAAGACTAGGGGGTAATGTTGGGCCATAATCCTTTTCCTTATTATTGGGCCGACTTAATGGGCTCCTCCTTGGATCATGTTATCTTAAGTCTGGTTGGTCCGAATGGTTTTGGGCCCGATTATTTGATCATTTCATTGGGTTCTTTTCGGTTGGATCCTATTTTTGGGTCATTTCCATTATTTGGGCTTAGTCATTGAATTGGCCCATTATACAAATTGTCACTTAACCCAACTTTGACCATAATCATTATACCAAGTGACAATTGACTATTGTGTGCACCCACTTTCTTTGCATGCATTAATGAGGATGGGACTCGGATGGCCGTGATGGAAAACAAGTGGTAGCGAGTGTGTGAAAGTAGTCTATTTACTTTCTACCGATAATGACCCAAGTGGGGAAAAAGGTGTCGAGGAGATGGTGGGTGGCACGATGGCCAGGAGTGGAGTATGCATGGGGCTAAGATCACATAAGAGGGTAAATAACATTCATTTCATTATGATTCTTATTCTATCTCTCGGGCATTAGATAATATTTTTCTCTCCATTGTTGACCTTGTGATGCAGTCTTGACTCTCATGGAGCTATCCTCGGCCACTTCGGTAGTCGAGTCTTTTGGTGTTGACTTGTTGAATCGCGGGATATTGGACGGCGTCTTTGGTGATTGGGGCGTGGAGAAAGATCTTATTATTTTATATATAATTTATATTTATTGCATTACTTTTTTTCTTTGTCGTGCCTCCAAAAGACACTCTACTCCAAATAATGGAGTGAAGTGAGTGCGTCCAAAGAACCCCTTCCCATCCCCATCCGCATCTATTTACCCAAAAGAGAAACCTTTTTTTTACATATTAGGAATATTCGAATAAGTTAATGAATTTATCCAAAAATACAATTCCATCCTCTAAATTTCTACCACAATTGTGGATTTTTAAAGTTTTTTTTTTAAGACAGAATTCAAATTAAATGCATCATTATTATTACAGTATAAATAATCAATCAAGTTTCATTACAAGAGGAAGAAATAAATTCATAAATCAAATAAGACTAACATAAAAGAGGAAATTTACTTGAAGAAACAAAATTGTCTAAACGAGAATCGAACCTGAGATATAAATGTGATAGTACCTCAATCTTAATCACTAAGCTAAAAGCTCATTTTTACAATTAAAGATTAATTTAGATTTCAAATAAGGCCTCTACTATAAAAGTAAACAACTTTTGTGAAGTTTTTTTGGCATTTTTAAAAATGTCTTTGTACTTTTAAGATGCTTTTTATTTTGTTCTTTTTATATTAATATTTTTTAACTCTTTATTTAGTCTTATAAATTTATAAAATTCCTATTTTATCCCATAATGCGTGCGTCTCTCTCCAAACTCAAAAACGCAACCTCGTGTATTAAGATGATTAGAATTTAGAGGGGTTTAGGGGGTGTTTGTTTAGAAATTTGAATCGGTCAAATCGTTTGTTTTTGATGCGAATGAAAGAAATTTGAATGAAGTAAAAAAAAATAAAAAAATAAAAAAATTTAAGAAAAATATTAACGATTATATTAAGTAATATTAAATAAATTTACAGTAATTTTGATTTTTTTTAGAGGGGTAAAATAATAAAGTTTTGTCATTCAGATGTTTCAGACATGTCAATTATCAAATAGTTTTTTTTCATTTAAATTCAGATTCAGCTCATTCAGATTCAGATTCATTCAGTTTTTATCAAATACCCCCTTAGAAATAGATTACTCTACCTTCCAAGTTGCATATTTATATTGTTTTATTTTTGTGGCTCTTTAGAAAAAGAAGGAAAAACAAAAACCCACTTGGTGTTGTTTTCTGTTACAATAATTTGGACCACCCTGCCCGATTACTAGTTTAAGACCCCAATTTTTATGAATAAAGATGAATTTTCTATAAATATCATTTTTGAATATTATGGAATGAATTTGATATAATGTTATAGTTGTGGGTAATATTTATAAATTTTACAAAGTACGCAAGTTGTTATATAATATTCGATTGGTCGAGAATATTCGTACAACGGCACAATCAATGGCGGACCCCACAACGGAATTATTATCGGATTGAGAAAACGACAAAAATACTTTATGAAAATAACAGTGTAAGTTTTACTTAGTTAATCGCTGAAACAACACGGTGTTAAAGACAAGCGATGTCTGGCGTGGTTATGCGAAAGAAGACACGGTATTGATTATTGATGCTTACGTGAGAAGTCACTTAGTTTTATTCAATTATTGTTATAGTAATTGTTGCATAGTATCTCACGTTATTTGATTTAATTATTGTCAATATTTTATAATCAATAATTGAGATGACAAAGTTATTAATATTATTATTTGCAATATTAACGATGTCTGTAAGTTACATCGAGGAGATGTTTGGTCACCTAATCAATTGCACCAATGATGAAGAAATCCTTATTGGAAAGCCCTCTTTCCTAGAGCGACTGAGTCGATTAATATTATGAATTATAATAATGATGATGAGTTTTGTTTTATTAGTATTATTAATGTAATAAAATGTAAAAGCTTTTATATAAAAATGAATACTTTTATAAAGTTATTCGTTTTATTAGACTAATAATAAAATCTTTTATATAAAATGTAATATTTTTATAAAGTTATCTCTTTTATTAGACAATAATTAGAATATATTATATTTTATTATGCATAGTGTTTTGCACGATTATACTGCGTAGTATTTGTATAGTAAAATCATTTTATATAAAACATAATACTTTTATAAAGTTATTCGTTTTATTAGATTATAAATAGAATATATTATATTTTATTGTAAACCAATCTGGACCGTCTGCTTAAAGTAAATCAATCTGGACCGTTCATGAATTAGTTACTTATCAATTCCATTCTTCTTATAAATAGAAGCTCATTCCTTCATTATTTCTTACGAATTCAATTTGAAACTCTAGAGAGAAAACTATAGAGAGAGTTCTTCTTCTATAATCTTGAGCGTATTTCTTTAGAGTTTAAGAAAGCTTTGAAAGCGTAGTACAAGTTTTCTTTGAGTATATCCTCGCCTACCAAATAAAAATACTCTTCTTTACGGTAAGAAATATTATTTGTTGTACTGTTCGGGGTATTCCTTTTTCTTATTGGTGAAATTCTTTTGTTATTCCATTCTTTATTATTCTGTTGGAATAACTCAGTATCATGCTGGATACCCTATACTTGGTGAAATTCTTCAGTTATTCCATTATTTATTATTCTGTTGGAACATCATGTGTGCGCGTTTACGCATGACCTGGTTCCGTTGTTTATTATTCTGTTGGAACATCATGTCTGTGCGTTTACGCATGACCTGGTTCCATTATTTATTATTCTCATTTGGATCATCACATACGTCATGCGTTTACGCACGCATGATCGTTCCGTTGTTTATTATTCTGTTGGAACATCCTGTGTGTGCGTTTACGCATGACCTGGTTCCATTATTTATTATTCAGTTGGAATATCCTGTCGGTGCGTTTACGCATGACCTGGTTCTATTATTTATTATTACTCGTTGGAATATCACAGCCGGTGCGTTTACGCACGACCTTGTTCCATTATTTATTATTACATTGGAATAACTTCGTCTGTCTGGCCTTATCATCGCATGCCCGGTGATTTCTTTTGTTATTCTATTCTTTATTATACTTAGTTGGTTAAAGTTTTAACTTCTATACTCCATGAAATTAGTGGAATATCCTTGATATTTGTGCTTCATCCAGTATCTTTTCATGGAAATATTCTTCTTGAGCATTCTTGAATTTTACTCTCTACAAAGAAGTATCATGTTGACAATTTGGAAGTTATTAGTTCTGGATAAATTAATTCTTGAACTTGTTTTATTGAATTCTTATATCATTGTTATCATCCTCATGTTTATATTATGTTGAAAGTCATCTCGTGGCACATGTAGATCATAGATGGACTTGGTATGATTATGACCGAGGATTAATCGGTATAATCATGGTAGTAATGTTACAAATGATGTGGTAAAGTTCTCATTGGCCCGTAGTGCATTGATGGACAGTTGTTGGCATGATCATGACCATTGATGAATACACGAATATCCTTGGCTGTGGTGCATGGATAATTTGTGGTTGTGATACTAATGAATATCATTGGCCGTAGTGCAGGGATGATGTGAATTATTTATTAAAGTCGAGTCTCGTGATAAAAAGTCATGAAAAACCTTTTAAATCATAGAAGATACTAGATTTTATTCCCTACTTGACTCTTCTAATGGATTGTTTGTTCCGCTGCAGTTAAACTTGATGTTTGTTATATTTTATCAGTTTAACACTATTAAAGACTAATGATAATTTATTATGCATTATCTTAGTCATAATATTTCTTACTGGGCTAGTTGAGCTCACCCTTTTGCTTTCATTGTTCTCTTCAGGAAATGAGAACGTAGCAGGGACTAGTCGGGGAACAGAGTGATGGTCCAGATAATAGCATTAGTAGTCCTTACTATTCTATGAAATAGTGTGATAATAAATGTAATGAGGACCCCATTGAGTTTGTATATTGTCTAGATGATAATATTTGTATTAAAACTCACATCATATGTTTAGTCGTATTTTATACGATTGTTGTATAATTAAGTTGTATTTGAATTTTGTACCATGTATTTGGCGACTCAGAATAGGTGATGTATACCGATTTTGGGGGCGTCACAGTTGGTATCAAAACTTAGGGATATGATCTCTGGCTAAGATGTGAGAATAGAACTAGGAGGGGAGAGACGGGGAATTCATTCGCTAGTATGACCTACCTAAGTTTTTTTGGTATTTAATTGGTCGGTCAGAATATAGGGATAATATGTTACATGTCAATTAACCTTTGTTTAGTGGCAGTATCTGAAAATGACATCCGAGAATGTTGAGAATAGTAATGGAGCACAGACGACTGTTAATTCACCATATATCAATAATCAGGATAATGTGCTTCAGGAAGGCGACAATCCTCATGCAAATAACAATACTGACAAATGATGAATGATGGAATGTTCAGAGGCTTTATGCAATTCATGCAACAGTAGGCGAGAGCGGCTTCTGTCCAAAATGTAGGTGGAAACACTGGAAACTCTCGGACGGTCACTCATTAACAGCTTCAAGGACTGGGACCACCGGAGTTTATTGGAGAGCCAAAAACACTTAAAGCGGAAGCATGGATAAAGCAGATCGCCAAGATATTTGATGTCTTGGGATGCTCCGAGGAGCAAAAGGTTCTCTTTGCCGCCTTTATGTTGCGAGGAGAGGTAGATTACTGGTGGGAATCGGTAAAGTGTACTCAACCTGCCGCACTGAAGATGTCTTGGGAGAAGTTCCAAGAACTATTCAACGACAAGTACTTTCCCGAAAGTATTCGTCACATAAAAGAGGTAAAGTTCATCGAGTTGGAGTTGGAGCAGAATAATATGACCGTGTCGCAGTACGAAGCTAAGTTTGCCGAGTTGTCTCGGTTTGCGTCCCACTTGGTGGATAATGAAGAGAGAATGACGCGGATATTTTTAAGAGGTTTAAAGCCGGAGATACGTCAACATCTTATTTCTCATAAACTGTGTTTGTATTCAGATGTTGTAAATAGGGCTCAGTTAGTAGAGCGCGATAACGAGTCAACGCAACCAAAAGGGAGCAGCCAGCAAAATGATAATACCAATGAGAGCAGTCATCGAAGCGGTGATAACAAGCGTGGAGGAATCAACGGGCCGAAGTGGTAACCACTTGATGGTAATCGAGGCCAAAATAATAAGAATGGACATTTCAAGAAGAGGAGATTCAACAATGATGGAAAGACGTCAGCACCAACACCCGTTGTTAAGGAAGAAGAACGACCACCTATCATATGCTTCAAATGCGGAGGGGAGGAACACATCAGTCCAAACTGCGCGATGCCAACCAAAGCATGTTATAATTGTGGAAGAGAATGTCATTTAACCCGATTTTGTCATTCACCGAAGACAAGTTCAGCTAGGATGGAGGCACCAAAAGCCGTCCCAGAAAAGTCAAAGCCAGTAGTGCAAGGGAGAGCGTTTGTTGTGACCTCCCAGAAAGCAAGGAACCCGAATGAGGTCATCACGGGTAAGCTTATCATAAACTCTAGCGAAGTCTATACTTTATTTGATACCGGTTCTACCCATTCTTTTATTTCTCCTACTTGCGCTCAACGATTAAATTTGACTACGGAGAAATTAGACTTTGACTTATCTGTGGAAACTCCGTTGGGAGAAACTTTCATTACATCCACTGTTTATAAGTCTTGTTTGGTTCAAATCGGTACCCTCACATTACCTGTCGATCTTATTTCATTGAAAATACTTGCATTTGATGTGATTCTGTAGGATTGATTGGTTAACTACTCATCATGCTAAAATTGATTGTTTTCGTAGGTCATTAGCTTTCATATTCCTAATCAACCTATTATGCGAATTCAAGCGACCAAACCAATAAATTCAATCACGGTCATCTCAAGCCATAAAGCTATTCGTTTATTGAAAAACGGATGTCAAGTTTTCTTAGCTCATGTCACGGATCTAAACAAAAATACGTCAGTTTTGAATGATATTTCTATTGTTAATAAATTCCCTGACGTATTCCCTGAAGAACTTCCTGGCATACCCCCAGAGCGTGAAATTGAATTTTGTATCAACCTTGAACCCTAGATAAAAGCCCATTTCCAAAGCCCCATATCGAATGGCTCTATTGAACTTCAGGAGTTAAAGACCCAATTGCAAGAATTGTTAGACATTGGTTTCATTCGTCCCCAAGACGTCTCCTTGGGGTGCTCTCTGTCTATTCGTGAAGAAGAAAGACGGGAGTATGCGACTTTGTATTGATTATCGGGAGTTGAATCATGTCACCATCAAAAATAGGTACCCATTGCCACGTATTGATGACCTTTTAACCAACATTGAGAGCCAAATTCTTTTCAAAGATTGATCTTCGTTCCGGATATCACCAATTGAAGATTAGAACCGATGACATTCCAAAGACGGCTTTCGGAACTTCGATGCGGGCATTATGAATTCTAGTCATGTCCTTTGGATTGACTAATGCTCCTATTTGCCTTCATGGATATGATGAACCGAGTATTCAAGGAATATTTGGATCACTTTATGGTCGCCTTTATTGATGACATCCTTATTTATTCCAAAATCCATGAAGATCATGAAAGCAACACTTGAGGTCGACACTCCAAAAGCTTCGTGAATACAAGCTTTATGCCAAGTTGAAGAAATGTGAGTTCGGCGAGGAAGTAGCATTCCTTGGGCACGTAGTATCAAGTCATGGAATATCTGTTGACCCGACAAAGATTGAAACAATTCAAAGTCGAAGCAACCTAAATCGATGGATCAAAATACGTAACTTTCTTGGCTTACCGGGTTATTATCGGAGATTCGTGGAAGGATTTTCTCGAATAGCTACTCCATTAACTCACCGACTCGAAAAGATACAAAATTCTATTGGAGCGAAGAATGTAAGAAGAGTTTTCAATAACTCAAGAGGAGACTCATTTCAGCACCTGTTCTGACAATACCATCTGGCTCGGAGGGATTTGTCATCTACAGTGATTCTTCGGACAAAGGGTTGGGATGTGTTCTCATGCAACATGGGAAAGTCATAGCCTATGCCTCAAGACAACTCAAAGAATATGAGAGGAATTATCCTACTCATGACCTAGAGTTAGCAGCTGTTGTCTTCGCACTTAAAATTTGGAGGCATTACTTGTATGGGGAGAAGGTGGAGATCTTTACGGATCATAAAAGCCTCAAATATTTCTTCACTCAAAAGGAACGTGGCTTGAACTGTTGAAAGATTATGATCATACCATCCAATACCATCCTGGAAAAGCGAACGTGGTAGTGACGCATTGAGTAGAAAGATCATATCAAATACGAAAAGCGATATTGTCAACACAAAGGCCCATTTTGTGTGACTTGCAAAGGATGGAGATAGAGTTAAAGACTCCAGGGGACCCATGTGATGATGGCGAATATACGAGTAGAACCGACTTTAATTGATAAAGTTAAAGGCGCTCAAGCCACAGCCCGGAGCTCGATGCGATGAGGAAGAAAGTGCAAGAAGGTGCTATTAGGAAGTAAGAATCGATGAAGAAGGAATACTTCGAGTCAACTCCAGACTTTGTGTTCTTAACGATCCTGATTTAAAGTATAAAATCATGATGGAGGCGCACAACACACTGTTTGCAATCCATCATGGGAGTACCAAAATGTATCATGATATTCGTCATACATTTTGGTGGAGCAATATGAAGAGAGAAATAATGTTGTTTATCTCAAGGTGTCTAACTTGTCAACGAGTTAAAGCGGAGCATCAAGTACCAAAAGGTCCATTGCAACCACTTGAAATTCCAAAATGGAAGTGGGAGCACATTACCATGGATTTCGTTACCGGTCTTCCTAAGGTTTTCTAGGTATAGATGCGATTTGGGTCATTGTTGATAGATTGACCAAGTCTGCTCGTTTCTTACCGATACGAGAAACTTATACACTTGAACGTCTTTGCTCAGATGTACATAAACGAGATTGTAAGACTGCATGGTATGCCAGTATCCATAGTTTCTGATCAAGACCCAAGATTCACTTCACGATTTTGGGTTAGTTTGTAGAAAGCTATGGGCACAGATTTACGATTTAGCTCGGCATATCATCCTCAGACGGACGGGCAGTCGGAGAGGACTATTCAAATTCTTGTAGATTTATTAAGACTCTGTGTCCTTGACTTCAAGGGAAGTTTGGATAAGTTCTTACCATTGGTGGAGTTTTCCTACAACAACAGTTATATGGCAAGTATTGGCATGGCTCCATTTGAGGCATTGTATGGAAGAAAGTATTGTTCTCCAGTATGCTGGGATGAGGTGGGTGAAACAACGTTGTTGGGACCGGAGTTGGTACGTATGACTACGGAAAAGATTCAAACGATCCGACAACGTATAAAAAGCGTGGCGCCCCCAAAATAGGTATACACAACACCCATTCTGAATCGCCAAATACATGGTACGTAAAAACAACTACAACTTTATTATTACAACAAGAAACTGTGAGTTTGAATACAAATATTATCTTCTGACAATATCTATACTCAAATAAATCCTCATCACATTTATTGATACATTATTTTACAAAATGGTGAGGACTACTAAACAATCCTTTCTAAAACCTTCATTCCATACCCCGACTAAGACTCGCTACATTCTCGCCTCCGAGAAGAAAAATGGAACAACAAGGAAAAGGGGTGAGCTCAACTAGCCCAAGAAAGAATATTATGACTAAGATAATATACAACAAATTATCGTTAGTCTTCAACAGGAAAAATCGATAGAATACACAATAGATGACAAGTTTCGAGATCAATATTCGCAATGAAAATAATAATTCATAGAAGAGTTACGTAGAGAATGAAATCTACTATAATCTATGAATTTAATAAATCCATCATCAATATTTTATCCCCGTAACATCAATCAATATACATCTCGAATCAAATATTCATCTTTGCACTACTGAGCCAAAGATATTCATCACCGTCATGTTCATTTAAACACTGCTCATCTTTGCACTACAGCCAAAGATATTAATCAATCGGTCGTGTTCATCTCAACACTGCTCATCTTTGCACTACGTGCCAAAGATATTCTTCAGAAATCATTCATCTTTGCACTACATGTGCCAAAGATATTCAATAATATCATCATTTAAGATCGAGGATGATGAAAAATATTTTAAAGAAATGAATCCAAAGTGAAACAAAATGACAAGGATTAAGGATTAAGGATTAGTACTTGGTTTTATCCACGCCCAAAATACCTCAAAAATAATCATAGTGGTGTAAAATTCAAGAATGATCAAAACATGGATACAATCGAGTTAGTATCCGAATAGATGTTTTGACGAAAAGAAGAAATTTTATTTTTCTATTGAATAAGATCAGATATCGTGAATAGTCAAGATATCGTGAATAATAGTCTTAGATATCGTGAATAGTAACTCACAATTCAAAAGATAGAAATTCCACAAAAAAACATCTTCACGCTTACATGAATAGTACTTTTGAATAAGAACTCGTGAATAAGAACTCATGAATAAGTAACTCGTGAATAAGTAACTCATGAATAAGTAACCCATGAATAAGTAACCCCGAGCATGAAAAAGTTCCAAATTTGATAAAACTTCAGATCAACATTTCAAAGATAATGATATTGAAGAAATAATATCATTACAAAAAAATAATATCCCTTACCTCGAAAGATCAAGATTTACAAATTTGAAACACCTGGATATAAAGGCTATGACTTGGACTTGCACCGTATAGCAATACTCAAAGTATACTCAAAATACTCACAAGAATACGCTCGATAATATAGAGAGAAAACTTGAGCTACGGTGTGATTTTCAATTCTAACCTAAGCACCCTATTTATAGAAATTCTTAGAACACCAAAGCGAGAAAATTTAATATAATATTAATATATTTAATAAATTCTCTCTCGCCCATCTAGATAATCTGATCTCAACCATCAAGCACATGTTAAAGATGGCCAACAACATTTGAAAAACGTTTTTCTTAAAAAACATAATTAAAACTTCCAAAATTAATTATTTGAAGCTTGAACTTAAATAATTCATAATAAATAGCTCTTTCATCGGAAAATTGAATCTCGAGAGTTTTTATAGGAAATTCAATTCTCTACAACTTTGCGGAAGAAAGTTTTTCCAAATTCCAAATAGAAATTGACCGAAATCCACAAACGGTGATTTTACAAGCTATAATCAAATTTCTATTCGATAATTGTGTCCACCAACACACAAAACATGTGTTAAACATTTAATGCCACAAAATACTCTTTCTCCTCATATACTCATATATCCCACATTCATTGTAAAAATATCACCGTTAATATATTATTAAAATAATATATTTAAATGAATTATTTTATCGTAAAAAGATAAAATTTCAATTTTCAACAATTGTCACTATAAAAATTTTCTCCATCTATATCCACATAAAATCAATATTTTTCTCATCATATGAATCAATAATTAATTATTCATAAATAATATTACGTAATCACAATATTGACAACCGTGCGCTCCTCAGAAAGAGGGCTTTCCAATAAGAATTTCTTCTTCTTGGCCGCAATGATTAGGTGACCAAACCTCTCCTGCAGCGAACTTTCTAGACATTGCCAATAATGTTATCTAATAATATTATTCAGATAATATGAATTATTGCTTCGATAAAGAAAAATACCGTGTAATGACAATTATTGAAACAACAAAGAATATAAAATATCAACGCAAACAATTATTAACTCAATAAAATATTCGAGCAAAGAATTATCGTAACCATTATTGAGTAGTGCCTTCACGTAAGAATCAATAATTGGTGCAATACGCAGCATCTGCTCAACAACGCGTATTAGTGTGTTTTAACCACCGGGTATTCCAACAAGATAATTGGTAATAACTACGCCTGCTTATTTAAAACAACTTATATTTGTCGTTTTCTTCATCCAATCGATTTCCGTTATGGGGCCCACACATGGTCGCTACTGTCGTCATTTAATATTCTTTAATCGCATTTAATATTCCACGACTAAACGAATATTCCCCGACAAAATGAATATTTTATAACCACTTGCTTATTTTGAAATATTTGCGTATTTAACCCCTAACTATCCACATTAATCAAATCAACCCTTACTATTTCAAAATAATAAATAAAGGAAATTCCTTTTTATTTAAAAATTTCGGGGTCTTACAAAAACCTCACAAGATCGACAAAAGAGTTATGCTGATCTTCATCGAAAGGACGTGGAATTCGATATAGGAGATCATATGTTGTTACGTGTTACTCCATGGAAATGAGTTACAAGATTTGGAAAGAGAGGAAAGCTCAATCCTCGATTCATCTACCCATTTTAATCCTCGATCGAGTAGGAACGTGGTCTATAGACTCGCCATTTCTGCAAGTATGTCTCGTGTTCATAATGTTTTTCACATATCCATATTACGTAAATATGTGGAAGACCCGAACCACATTATTGAGTTAGAACCGGACGAAATAGCGGAAGATTTGACGTATGAAGAGGTTCCTGTTCAAATCTTGGATAAGAAGGAACATATTCTACGCTCCAAGGTTATACCTCAAGTCAAAGTTTTGTGGAGAAACCACGATGTTGAGGAAATGACTTGGGAGTTAGAATCTGAAATGAAATCAAGGTATCCTTACCTCTTCGATATACCAGGTATGTACCCTAATTTCGAGGGCGAAATTTTATAAGAATGGGAGGTTGTAAGACCCCAACTTATATGAATAAAGATGAATTTTCTATAAATATTATTTTTGAATATTACGGAATGAATTTGATATAATGTTATAGTTGTGGGTAATATTTATAAATTTTACAAAGTACACAAGTTGTTATATAGTATTCGATTGGTGGGAAATATTCGTTTTTAACAGGAATATTCGCATAACCAACAATCATTGGTGGACCCTAAACGAAATTTTTGTCTGGATTGAGAAAATGACAAAAATACTTTATGAAAATAACGGCGGAAGTTTTACCATTAACTGTTGAAACACCCTGTTAAAAGTACAAGATGTCTGCCGTGAGTTACGTGCAATAGCGCACGATATTGATTATTGATGCTTACGTGAGAATTCACTCAATTTTGTTCAATTATTATTCACGATGAATTGTTGCATAAGATCTCATGTTATTTGATTCAATTATTGTCAATATTTTATAATCAATAATTGAGATGACAAAGTTATTATTATTATTATTTGCAATATTAACGATGTCTAGAAGTTCTGTCAAGGAGAGGTTTGGTCACCTAATTGCGCGCCAATGGGGAGAAAGCCTCCTCTTCCTGAAACGACACAGTGATTAATATTGTGAATTATAATAATGATGATGAGTTTTGTTTTATTAGTATTATTAATGTAATAAAATGAAAAACTTTTTATATAAAATGTAATATTTTTATAAAGTTATTCGTTTTATTAGACTAATAGTAAAATCTTTTTATATAAAATGTAATACTTTTATAAAGTTATCTATTTTATTAGACAATAATTAGAATATATTATATTTTATTATGCATAGTGTTTGCATAGTAAAATTATTTTATATAAAATAGAATACTTTTATAAAGTTATTCGTTTAATTAGATTATAAATAGAATATATTATATTTTATTGTAAACCAATCTGGACCGTCCGTTTAAAGTAAATCAATCTGAACCGTTCATGAATTAGTTACTATGCAGTCCATTCTTCTATAAATAGAAGCTCATTCCTTCATTATTTCTTACGAATTCACTGAAACTCTAGAGAGAGAAACTATAGAGAGAGTTCTTCATCTATAATCTTGAGCGTATTTCTTTAGAGTTTAAAAAAGCTTTGAGCGTAGTACAAGTTTTCTTTGAGTATATCCTCGTCCTACCAGTCAAAATACTCTTCTTTACGGTAAGGAATATTATTTGTTATACTCGTTCGGGGTATTCCTTCTTTCTTATTGGTGAAATTCTTTTGTTATTCCATTCTTTATTATTCTGTTGGAATAACTTGTATACGCGGGATACCTTATACTTGGTGAAATTCTTCTGTTATTCCATTATTTATTATTCTGTTGGAACATCCTGTCTGTGCGTTTACACTTGACCTGGTTCCGTTGTTTATTATTCTGCTGGAACATCTTGTGCAATGCGCTTACGCACGACCGGTTCCATTATTTATTATTCTTGGAACATCCCGTGCATGCATTTACATGACGACCGGTTCCGTTGTTTATTATTCTGTTGGAACATCCATGCGTGCGTTTCGCATGACCGGGTTCCGTTATTTATTATTTTGTTGGAACATCTTATGCGTGCGCATTTACGCATGACACGGTTCCATTATTCATTATTCTGTTGGAATATCCTGCCAGCTGCGTTCTGCGCACGACCCGGTTTCTATTATTTATTATTCTTTTGGAATATCCCGCCGATGCGTTCTGTGACGACCTTGTTCCATTATTTATTATTACATTGGAATAACACGTGCATGCGATACCTATCGCATGCTCGGTGATTTCTTTTGTTATTCCATTCTTTATTATACTCGGTTGGTTAAAGTTTTGACTTATATACTCCATGAAATTAGTGGAATATCCTTGATATTTGTGCTTCATCCAAAGATCTTTTCATGAAAATATTCTTCCGAGCATTCTTGAGTTTTACTCTACAAAAAGTATCATGTTGACAATTTGGACGTTATTAGTTCCAGGATAAATTAATTTTTGAACTTGTTTTATTGAATTCTTATATCATTGTTATCATCCTCATGTTTATATTATGTTAAAAGTCATCTGTGGCCTGTAGATCATAGATGGACTTGCTATGATTATGACTAGAGATTAATCGGTATAATCATTACCGTAATGTTACAAATGATGTGGTAAAAGTCCGCGATTAGCCGTATTGCATTGATGGATGATTGTTGGCATGATAATGACCATTGATGAATACTGCGAATATCCTCGGTATAGTGCGTAAATAATTTATGGTTGTGATACTAATGAATATCCTTGGTAGTAGTGCATGGATGATGTGGATTATTTATTAAAATTTGAGTCTCAATGATAAAAGTCATGAAAAAAACCTTTTAAATCACGTAAGATAGTAGATTTTATTCTCTACTTGACTTTTCTAATGGATTGCTTGTTCACCGCAGCTTAAACTTGATGTTTGTTATATTTTATCGGTTTAACATCTTTGTTGAAGGCTAATGATAATTTATTACTGCATTATCTTAGTCATAATATTTATTCTTGGGCTAGTTGAGCTCACCTTTTTGCTTTCATTGTTCTCTTGAGAAAATGAGAACGTGGCGAGGGACTAGTCGAACAGCGGTGATGGTCCGGATAATAGCATTAGTAGTCCTCACCGTTACATGAAATAGTGTGATAATAAATATAATGTGGACCCCATTGAGTTTGTATATTGTCTGATGACAATATTTGTATTAAAACTCACATCATATGTTTAGTAATATTTTACACGCATTGTTGTATAATTAAGTTGTATTTGAATTTTGTACCATGTATTTGGCGACTCAGAATAAGTGATGTATACCGATTTTGGGGGCGTCACAACTAGGGTGGTGTTTTTTTACGTCATTTCCCAAATTTTGCTCACTTTTAAAAATAAAAATATAATTTTACTTTTTTATTAATTACAAAATTTTAAATTAATATAAATTTGTTAGAGTATTAATAACTAGCAGGTAAATTCATATCAATTACTAATGTGTACCAAGTAAGAATTACTTTCACTTATTATATTTCCTTTTTTCATAATTTAAATAAATTTATATTAATTTTGAGTTTTAAAATTTTAAAAATAGAATTAAAATTTTAAATATATCTCTAATTTTAAAAGCAGGATTGCGTAAAGACCCCAGTTTATAAATTTTAAAGATATATTTTTGTTTCAAGTATAAAAATTGATAATATATTTTTGTTCTATATTTACCCTTAAACTTTTGTAATATTTAATTTAATAGTGATGATATTATAATGAAGTAGTAATTATAAATTTAAGAATATTGTGTTATGTAGATTTTCATCCAAGGAAATTAAACTGTGTTTTGAAATTTTTTAATAACAAAATTGAACTCTATCACTGTGGATCAGAGTGAATATTATTATTATTATTATAAGATTAAATATATTAATATTTGATTATTTTGATTACATATCCATATGCTTCAGTATTTATATAAATTTGTCGAACCTCGAATTTCTACGACATTTTAAATTAGGAAACTGTTAAATCTACAATAAAAAATATTATTTTCACAACAAAAGTGTCGTTATAGATCCTATAGTTACGGTTTTCACCGTCGCTATACATCTACAGCGACACTTTTGTTATGAAAATATCAAAAAGTATTGTAGATTTCACAATTCCCTTTAAATTATCGTGGAAAATTATTCTCTAATATAAAGGATATGACTCATTGGATTGTGCGGAATGGAAATGACCTTTTAACTAAGCTGAGTTGTGGGTTTGCATGATGGGCTGAATCTTGAATGAGATATTTAGGGTTTCAAAAATGTGACTTTGCATGTGGGCTGAACCCAGTGTTTTAAAATTCGGACCGGGCCAGCGGTGAGACCGGTAAAAATTAGAATCAGTCCGCCTTTCGGTCCTGTTTGGACCAATGACCCAGTTTTGGTCAAAAATCGGGTTGGCCCGTTAATCGGTAAATCCGGTTAATTGACCGGATTTTTAGTTTTTTTTTAAAAAAAATTTTAATATTAAAATTAACCATTTTTATTAATATTGTAACTCATCTTTATTATGTTTTAGTTCATAAAAAACAAGATTTTTAAAAAATTTATTAATTACTAATAATATATATATTTTATATATTAATGATGTCACTAAGTCAATAACGGTTCGACTACTTGTTGGACCAATGATCTATCTAGCCGATACCATTTCCGATTGGATGAGGTTGGCTGAACCTTTATGTTGGATATCAAGACAGTCTTTTGGAATTTTGTCTACAAGCCACCATCATTTGTTATATCCAAATTAGAGGGTATCCCCTATATTTGTAGCCCATAACTATTATACTTTGTTGAATAGTTTGATTTTCTTTTAGAATCTTTAAAATCTTAATAAATTACGAAAAGGTTAGGTCCGACTGACATCCCTAAGTGGAATAGGGTCAAATGGCTCACCCGAAGATAGGCCTCTTATTTAGTAACTCAGCTCGGTAAATTGTAGGCCACAATCTTAATTGTTGGGCTGGCCCAAAGGAAATATATAACCCACAGATAATCTGTAAAATATTATACCAAAAAAAAAAAACAATATTTTCTTGGGTTCTTTACATAAGTATACAACAAATAGAAAGTAATTACAACAATAGTGCACTAACCAAATAATTATATTAACATTGAAATATTGTATAATAATATCAACAATAGTGCAATACACGTCAGATATATCCAACAAAAAAAAAAAACCCTTAATTCAAGGAGAAAACTACTCCACTTATTTTGACAGTTACCAACTAACCCAAATACTCAAAAATCATGTCGCCAATTTTCGAATCCGACGAAAAACAAAGAGGAAACTTCATAGATCATTGTAATCTGTAACAAAGGAGCAATTGAGAAGAAGCATAATCAGTAATAGACCTCATAGAAGAAGTCGTAGCCGCGCTTGATGGCGATGTCGCCGGCGAGTGCAATGAGGAGGCGACGGGTTTCTTCGTCGGCTTGCCGGAAGTTTTGGGCGGCGAGATGGGTTTGTAGGAGGTCGAAGGTGGTGGTGGGTTAGGAGGTGGAAGGAGTGGTGGAGGAGAGAGAGAATGGGGTGGTGGGGAAGGGATTTGAGGAAAGAGAAATGGTGGGGTTGTTGGTTAAGGAATTTGATTGGATAGATTTGGGTGAAGCTAGCCAAACTTTCAAGCATTGGGTAGCCAAACCTTCATACCAAGGTAACCAATTCATTTTTGTTAAGTTATCAATTTATTTTGAATGTGATGCAGTTGGTAACCAAACCTTCAAGCCGTTGGTTGCCAAACTTTCAAACCAAGGTAACCAATTCATACTGCAAGTGTGGAGGTATATTGGTTACCTTGTTATAAAGGTTAGTTATTTTGGTATAAAAATTTGGCAACCAATCGCAGCGGTTTGGTTTACCAACTTCATATTCAAAATAAATTGGTAACCTAATAACACTGAATTGGTTACCTTGGTATGAATGTTTGGCTACCAACTGCACTTTAAAAAAATTATCAAACAAAGCCTGCCTTTTAATCAAAGTAATCAATGTTGTAGCCCAAGACCCAACGCATCTTACTTCATCATCATTTCCATCTCCAGACATAGACGTCAGGCTTGGAGAGAACTAGCACCAAGATCCTGGAACCCCTGCCTCACTGCTTGCATTGTGTAAGGAATAAACCTAGAAAAATAACCTTTGTTTGCAACAGATCCAACAACCCCCCTGAGCAAGCTAGGTGCCATCTCCAATATATATAAATTAAGTACAAGAAAATAAACACTTAACTAAATGTTTTGAGTGTTTCAGCTTATTTTGAAACAAGCTTTCAACTTCTAGTTTCACTTGAGTCAGTGCAGTTGGACCAAACCTTTAATGTTTTGGAAGATAAAGTTTTGAAAAATTTTGCTGCGATGGTTATGGAAAGGAGTTCGGCGGAGCCGAATAGAAGGGAGGAGAGAGAAAGTGCTGAATTGCAACTTATTAAAACACTCAACTAAATTAAAGGGATAAGAATGCACTAATTTTGTAAATAAAATATTGCATATGCACTAGTTTGTAAATATTTTATGAGTGCACTATTGATGTAATTATTTTTAAAAATGTATTAGAAAATATAATTGTTCCTATTTTCTTGGCAATAGTTTTCAGGAAAAAGGCCATGTCACACGTGTCAAAATTTTAATGTACATAAAACATATATAGTACTTGTTTTCTTAAAAACAATTCCATTTGAACTTTTTAAAGTTAATTTGTAAATTTTAATTTTAAAACTACGGCAAATTTATTTAAAGAGAATTAATATTTTAATAAATTTCTTCTTAAATGAATGTAGGGCCCATTTATTATTTATGCGAGTGAACTTGTGAAAATATCATTTTCTTATTTAAACTATAAATTTTATAATTTTAAAACTATTAATCCTAGAATTTACGTGTTTATTTTTTATGGAATTATTCATGTGATAACTTAAAATAATCTCAAGTTATATTTGTTTTTTCTGGAATTAATTAAAGTATTGAATTAAAAAATATCGTTTGAACTATTATACCCTTACCAAAAATAATATATTTTAAACTTATTTATACAGCAAAAAATATATTTACTGCTTATATATACACCCTTACTCCAAAAAAATAAATTTTCTGATTATGTATACACTTTCACCCCGCCCACCCCAGCCGATCCTGACCCCACAAAAATAATATTTATTGATTATGTATATACTCCCACCCCGCCCATCCTCCACCCCCAACCCCAACCTCCACTACCCCCACCCTCACCCTACCCCCTAAAAATAATATTTACTGATTATGTATACACTCTCACCTCCTACTTCTTACCCCCACCTCAACTCAAAAAATTATATTTAGTGATTATGTATACACCCCACCTCCTCCCTCCTCCTCTCTCTCCCACACCCCCCTCCCCAAAAAAATAATATTTGGTGATTATATATACTCACCCCACTCCACCCCCAACTCTCACCACCCAAAAAAAATAATTATTTACTAATTATGTATACAGCTTCATCCCGCCCACGCCCCAAAAATGATATTTACTTATTATATATACACATACATTCGCCTAGCTCATAGCCCCTAGCAGGCTAGCACCCACTCACCCCTCCCTAAAAAAAATATTTACTAATTATGTATACACCATTACTTGCCCATCCCTCACCCGCTCACCCTTTCACCCCTTTACTCCCAAAAAAAAAATATTCAGTGATTATTTATACCCCCACCCCCCACCGTCCCTCCCTCCCCAAAAAATAATATTCAAGTGATTATATATACACCTCACCCCTACGTTGCCCAGCCCCAACCCCCCTCCCACTCCCACTTCCGCTCAAAAAAAAATAATATTTAGTCTTTATACCAGTAAGTTTTAAGTTGTCAGTAATAATAATAGAAATTGTAGGATAAGATGGTCATTTTAAAAAAAGATTGAGGTTAATTTTGTCTAGCAATTTTTAATCTTAAATATTATTGTGACGCCCCCAAAATAGTTATACATCACTCATTCTGAGTTGTCAAATACATGATACAAAATTCAAATACAACTTAATTATACAACTGTCGTGTAAAATACGACAAAATATAAGCTGAGAGTTTTAATACGAATATTGTCTTCTAGATAGTATTCAAACTCAAATGGAGTCCTTATTACATTTATTATCACACTATTTTCACAGAATAGTGAGTACTACTAAAGCCACATATTCTGGACCATCACTCTGTTCCCCGACTAGTCCCGACTGCGTTCTCATTTTCTGAAGAGAACAATGAAAGCAAAAGGGTGAGCTCAACTAGCCCAGTAAAAAATATTGTGACTAAGATAATGCAGAATAAATTATACTTAGACATCAACATTATAACAACTGATAGAATATAATAAACAACAAGTTTTAGATCAACAACTGCAGCGGAACAAACAATCCATTAGAAGAGTCAAGCAGAGTATGATATCTACTACCTTCTATGATTTAAAAAGTTTATTATCAATTTTATCATTGAGACTCAGCTTAATAAATAAACCACATCTTCGAATCATCCATGCACTACGGGCCAAGGATATTCATGTAATCATCAATGGTCATGATTATACCGAATAATCATTGGTTATAATCATACCAACAATTGTCCATCAATGCACTACGGGCCAATGAGGACTTTTACCACATCATTTATAACGTTACGGTCATGATTATATCGAATAATCCCTGGTCATAATCATACCAATCAATAATCCATCTATGCACGTAAGTCACAGATGACTTTCATCACAATATAAACATGATGATGATGACAATGATATAAGCATTAATCAAACAAAATCAAAGATAAATTAATATTAAACTTTAAATTTATCCAGAGTTTAAAATTATCCATATTGTCAACATGATATTGCTTTATGGAGTAAAATTCAAGAATAATATTCATATATCAAAAATAATTTGGACAGAAAAGAAATATATCTTCCGGGTGAATAGTACCCCGTGAATAGTACCCTGTGAATAGTACTTCGGGAATAATACCCCAACATAAAAAGTACCCCAAATACCCAAATGAATAATATTCGAGTGAATAGTAACTCGTGAATAGTACTCCGACACGAAAAGTGCTCCGAATACCCGAGTGAATAATATTTGAGTGAATAGTAACCGGGTGAATAGTAACCCGTAAATAGTAACTCATGAATATTACTCCATAAATAGTACTCATAAAAAGAAAATACAAAAGAAAACAATATTCCATGACGAGTACAAAAGAAATGATATCTCATATGAGTATAATAGAATATACGAAACTGCAAATGGATTTTCACCCGCCATACGGTAATCCACGTAGACAAATCATTTCCATAATTTAATAAAGAATGAATACGAAGGGTCATTCACCATGCATCTGGTAGTCCGCGTAGACAGGTTATTCCAACAAAATAATAAAATATGAATACGAAGGGTCATTCACCATGCATGCGGTAGTCCGCGTAGACAAGTTATTCCAACAGAATAATAAAGAATGGAATAACAGAAGAATTTTACCATGCATACGGTAGTCCGCATAGACAGGTTATTCAAACAGAATAATAAAGAATAGAATAACAGAAGAATTTCACCATGCATATGGTAGTCCGCGTATAGAGATTATTCCAACAGAATAATAAAGAATGGAATAACAGAAGAATTTCACCATGCATACGATAGTCCACACAGACAGGTTATTCTAACAGAATAATAAAGAATGAAATAACAACCCTTACGAGTATTGAAAGAAAATAACTCTCTTTATGAATACGAAAGAAATAATACCCTTTACAAATATTAAACGAAAATAATATTCATACGAATACGAAAAATAATTTCTCTTTAGAATATAAAATAAATAATACCCCTTACTTCAGAAGAAGATTGGATACTGGAAAAGTGAAGTAGCAGACTTCTCTTCTTCTTTCTCTCTATAGCTTCTCTTTCTATAATTGCTCTTGTGAGTCTTAGTGAATTGGTGAGAATGAAAGAAGAATGCACTTATATTTATAGGAAAATATAGTTTCGATAATTGCACGTTTTGGGGCTCAAAATATTACACTATAATACCTTCATCTTTTCCTTCATTTTTAATTTAGTCATGCAAGTATTATCAAACTTGCACCACCTCCCCTAATAGTACATCATGTGAATCAATAGTTCTATACATGTGAAAAAATAATTACAGTATAGTAACTTTATCTGTACCTTTATTTTTAATTTAGTCATGCAAGTATTATAAATCTTGCACCACCTCCCCCTAATAGTACATGCATGTGAATTAATAGTACATACATTTGAACAAATAGTTATAAGAATGTGAATTAATAGCAATTAATTGCTCATTTATCCGATTAAATACTCGATTGGTCAATATAACCTCCAGACATCAATTATTATCGGAATAGATGTCGATTTCTACTAACACTAATAATCCCAACACAATGGAAATATCAATTTTATCTTTAATCAACATGAACTTATTCATCATTAATATTATAACTCATAATATTTAATAACCAGATCATTCCCAGGAAATAGGGGGCTTTCCGATAAGGATTTCTCCCTATTGGCGCGCAATTAGGTGACCAAACCTCTCCATGACAGAATTTTCTAGACATTGTGAATATTGTAAATAATAATATGAATAACTTTGTCGTCTCAATTATTGATTTAATAATATAAAATATTGTGACAATAATTGAAAAAAACTGAGTGACTTCTCACGTAAGCATCAATAATCAAAGATACTGTACAATACCGTGTGCTACTATGCAACCACGCATATTAATGTACTTTTGTCACCTATTATTTTATAACAACTTGCTTACTTTGAAAAATTTTCACATATCACCCTTAACTTTAACCCTTTATCAATTTAACCATTTACTAAATAGAATAATAATTACAAGAAAATTGAATACTTTAATTTCCTAAAATTCGGGATCTTACAATTATGGATTATAATATTAAGTAGAACATGATATTAAATAATCCATCATCTTAAGCTATTTTATAATCCCATAACTAATAGTCACAAACTCAAATTTAAAAACAAATAAGACATTAGTCAGATCCTAAGTGTAATCATTACAAATAAACATAACATTAATGTATGTGCATTCTTTTTCTCATTCAAAATTTATTAATATTAAAAATGTATTATTAATTATATAAATGAATAGAAGTACTCTTCATAAACATCTCATCCCACTCACTAATACTTGTTTAGTAATCAAGCTAAAGCTCGAACATTCTACATCCTAAATATATAACTTGTTTACTATACATAAATATGGACCTGGTTATTATAAAATTAAGTTCATAATAAGCTGGTCAATTAATTAATACAGTGTTAACACGTAGAGAGAGATCATCTTTCGGCATGCATATCGACATTGTATTAATCAATTAACCAAAATTAACTTCATGCTGACTATTCCCCATAAATATGTTATAATACTTATCAAATATCTTAATATTTAATAAAGACAAAATTTTGGTAACACCCAGACCTAGTTCATAAATTTTATTTTGTGCACAATTCATTCATTTTATGTGACTTAAAAATGTGACTATATTTTTATGTGCATATTTAATTTATGGAGTAGGTTGCACATATTTTTATAATTAATTTATCTTCTATCATATATGCGTGGGTGGGTTTAATGACTACGCATTATGTTTTATCCTCTTTTTTGTGTTGAATTTTTTTTTCACCTGAGTACGCAGAGGCAGAACTAGGCGGGAACAGGGGGGCAACTGACCCCGGTAGGGTGGCGGTCCAGGCGGAGATAGGGGGCGGGGGGCCAACCGCAACCAAGCACCGACGAGTAGGCTATTCTTCTTCTCCGACAGTCCGACTGCAACAGGTCTATTTTAACAAAAAAAAATTTAAGTAACATGAAACGACGTCGTTTCATTAAAAAAAAGTTATTAGGTCTTCCATCTCTCCCTCTTTACAGTACAGACTTCACTCTCCGCCTCTCCCTCTTTTGTCTCTTCGTCTCTTCCCTGCTTCCGAGTTCAGCCTCAGCAAACACTACTCCGTCTGCCGCCGGCCCTCCGCTGTCTGCTGACTCTGCTCCACGCCTCCACCGCTTTGGTCCAGGTAATAATAAAGTAAAAAAAAATAATGGTAAACATGGTTGAAGAATATCTAACGGCTACAATAGCCATAATTAAATTTGTACTCGTTTTGCAAGAGATTATTCAGTTATTCTGATTGATGTGGTGCTTATTCTTAATTAATTTTTCCATTATTTTTAAATATAATGTATTTTCATAAAATTCTCATGAAATGTTTAAATATTATTTGGTTCAGCCTTATGGGTGTCTGATTTGATTCAAAAAAATATTATTTGACTCTTAGCAATTGATGAAATTATTATGAAATGTTTAAATTGATGAAATTATTGATTAGCAATTGATGTTTTTATTTATACTAGATTATGGATAAGTACTTGATTAAGCGACAAAGAACTGTTGATTCTTCTAATAATCAATTACCAAGTTCCGAAACAAGTGGTGATATTAATAATTCACGTGTGGAGTTCAATTCGAATGATATTGTTAGTGATCCGAGGTTACATAAATTAATTGAAGAATTTGCTATTGTGATTAGAGATCAAGTTCGAAGAGAGTATTTGACTAGAGGTTCATGTCAACCAATTGCCCATAATTATCCCCAAAAATACTTTTCTAATGTGAAGAAAAGCGTTCGACCCGTTTGGTTTAAATTTTTTGAATGGTTGGAGTATAGCATTTCAAAGGATGCGGCCTATTGCTTTTGCTTCTATCTATTTGGCAATTCAAACAGAGTAAATGTTTTTACAAAAAAAAGGTTCAGCAACTGGAAAAAGGCAATTGAAAGATTTCAAGAACATGTGGGTGCTTCGAATAGTGCTCATAATGATGCTAGAATACAACTTCAAGGTTTTAAAAATCAAAGGCAGAGTGTGTCACATATACTACTAGCACAGGGGCAAAAGATGGTGGTTGCTTATCGCACCTGTTTAACGGCGGTTTTGGATGTCACACGCCTTCTTTTGAAGCAAGGTTTGCCTTTTTCGTGGACATGATGAGTCATGGCTTCATCAAATAAGGGAAATTTTCTTGAGTTTTTTGAGTGGTACAGCCTACAAAATGAAGATGTAGGCAAGGTAGTTAATGAGAATGCTCCTAGAAACAATCAAATGACTTCTCCAAAAATTCAAAAAGAACTAACAAGTGTTTGTGCCGTGGAAACTACACTTGCCATCATCAATGATATTGGGGACAACATATTTTCTATTATGGTTGATGAGTCTCGAGATGTTTCAATAAAGGAGCAAATGGGATTTGTTTTGAGATATGTAAACAACTATGGAGATGTGATTGAAAGGTTTCTTTGTGTGGTACATGTGCCTGACACGTCATCTATTTTTTTGAAGAATGTTATTGATGAATTATTTGCAAAGTATAAATTGTCATTATCGAGGTTGAGAGGTCAAGGATATGATGGGGTTTCAAATATGCGAGGCAAGTTTAATGGATTGAAGGCTCTTATTTTAAAAGAAAATCCATATGCAAGGTATGTCCATTGTTTTTCTCACCAACTCCAATTAGTTGTTCTTGCTGTTGCCAAGAGCAGCCGTATTGTGAGTGATTTTTTTCAATATGTTACTATGATTGTTAATGTGGCTGGAGCATCATGTAAAAGGAAAGATAAACTTAGACAGCTTGAACATGATAGGATCGTGGAGTGTTTGGAAAAGGGAGAGGTAGTTAGTGGTAAAGGAAATATCAAGAAATCTGTTTAAGACGGCCAGGAGATACTTGTTGGGGGTCACATTACATAACAATAATCCGTCTTATGTCTATATGTACTTTCGTATTACAAGTGCTTGAAAATGTGCATTATGATGGTGCTTCTGATGATAATAGCGGTATAGCCATAAGTTTGATTGATAAGATAGAGAATTATGAATTTGTATTTGTGATGCATTTGATGAAATATATATTGGGAATCACAAATGATTTGTCACTTGCCTTTACTGATAAAAAGATCAAAACATTATACATCTTTGTGAGATTGATTGGGGTAATGAAAGCTCGACTACAAGATTTTAGGGAGGCGGAATGGGAGAATTTTTTGAAGGAAGTCAATGTAAGACCCCGATTTTTTTTTTAATAAAATGGAATTTCCTCTATTTATTATTTTGAAATAGTAAGGGTTGAATTGATTAATGTGGTTAGTTATGAGTAAAATGCGCGAATATTTTAAAATAAACAGGTGGTTATAAAATATTCATTGTTGTCGGGAAATATTCATTTGGTTGTGGAATATTCTTCATTGTCGGGAATATTAAATGCGATGGTGCGATCTTTTGTGGTCCCCATAACTAAAGCGATTGGATGAAGAAAAGACAAGTATGAGTTGTTTATAAATAATGGCGTAGTTATTCACAGAACTGCTATCTTGTTGGAATACCGGTGGTTAAAACACAATAATACTCGTTGTTGCGACAAGATGGCACGGTATTACGCCAATTATTGATTCTTACGTAAGAAGACACTACTCAATAATTGTTACAGTAGTTACTGTTCAGTATTTTATTTTATTGATTCAATAATTGCTGCGTTGATTTTTTTTATATTACTGTTGTTTCAATAATTGTCACTACACAGTATTTTCCATTATCGAAGCAATAATTCTTATCTGAATAATATTATTAGATAACATTATTGGCAATGTCTAGAAAGTTCTGTCTAAGGAGAGGTTTGGTCACCTAATTGCACGCCAGTAAGGAGAAATCTTTATTAGAAAGCCCCCTCTTTCCTGGGAACGGCCTGGTTACTAATATTGTGATTGTATAATATTATTTGTGAATAATTAATTATTGATTTATATGATGAGGAAATATTGATTTTATGTGGATATAGATGGAGAAAATTTTAAAGTGGCAATTGTTAAAAATTGATATTTTATCTTTTCGATAAAATAATATTTTATTATATTATTATAATATAATAATGATATTTTTATAATGAATGTGGGATATATGAGTATATGAGGAGGAAGAGTATTTTTGTTGTATTAAATGATTAACACATGTTTTGTGTGTGTCGGTGGACCCATTTCTTGAATGAAATTTGATTATAGCACAGTAAAATCGTTCAGTATGTGGATTTCTTGGCCAATTTACATTTGGAATTTGGAAAAAATTCTTCCGCAAAGTTTTAGAAAATTGAATTTCCTATAAAAAGTCATGAGAGATTCAATTTTTTTGATAAAGGGCTATTTATTATGAATTATTGAAGTTCAAGTTCAAGTTAAAATAATTGGTTTTGAAAGTTTTAATTATTTTAATTAGAAAACGTTTTTGCAATCCCACATGTGTGGTAAATGAAATTGAATTCGATTCTTGGGTGGTGTGTTTGAATGTTAATAAAAAAAAATTATTTTATTAAATTTTTTGCTTTGGTGTTCTAAGCAATTTCCTTTAAATAGGGTGCTTAGGTTAGAATTGAAAATCACACCAGAAACTAAAGTTTTCTCTCTCTTTCTCTCTACATAATATCGAGCGTATTTTGTGAGTATTTTAGTACTTTGAGTATTGCTATATCGGTGAAAGTTCCTTCAAAGACTATATCCAAAGATATTCGGTCAATAGTACTATTTTATGAGGTAAGGGGTGTTATTTTCTTCAAAAATGATATTATTTCTTCAATATCATTATGCCAAAATATTGGTTGGAATTTTTATAAAATTTGGAACTTTTTATGTCGGGGTTACTATTCATGAGTTACTATTCACGAGTTACTATTCCCGAAACATGATGATGTTTTTTTGTGAAATTTCTATCTTTTGGTGTCGGAGTTACTATTCACGTTATTTACACCTTATTCACGTGATACTGACCTTATTCACGAATCGACACTATTCACAGAAAAATTAAATTTTCTTTTCTGTGTCCAAGATTGTCTGTTATGATTCATATCTTTGATTGGATCTATGTTTTGATCATTCTTGAATTTTACTCCACTCTGATTATTTATGAAGTATTTTTGAACTTGGATTGTTTAAAGTACGAATCCTTAATATTTGTTCTTTTGTTTCACTGGATTCATTTTTTTTAAAATATTTTTCATCATCCTCAGTCCTAAATGATAATATAACTGAATATCTTTGGCACATAGTGCAAAGATGAATGATTTTATGATGAATATCTTTGGCCCGTGAGCAAAGATGAACAGTGTTTAGATGAACATGACCAATCGGTGAATATCTTTGGCTTTGTAGTGCAAAGATGAATATTTGATTTATGATATATATTGATTGATGTTACTGAGGATAAAATATCGATGATGGACTTTTAAATTCATAGATGATAGTAGATTTCATTCTCTACTTAACTCTTCTAATGAATTGTTGTTTCAATGCAGTTGTTGATCTAAAACTTGTTGTCTATTGTATTCTATCGATTTTTCCTGTTGAAGACTAAGGATAATTTGTTGTACATTATCTTAGTCATAATATTCTTTATTTGGCTAGTTGAGCTCACCTTTTCCTTTTGTTCCATTTTTCTTCTCGTGGAGGCGAGAATATAGCGGGAACTAGTCGGGGTGTGGAGTAATGGTTCAAGACAGGTTGTTTTAGTAGTCCTCACTATTTTATAAAATAGTGTATCAATAATTATAATGAGGACTTATTTGAGTGTGGATATTGTCTAGATGACAATATTTGTATTTAAACTCACGCTTTTTATGTTGTATTAATAAAGTTGTAGTTGTTTACATACCATGTATTTGGAAACTCAGAATGGGTGATGTATACCTATTTTGGGGGTGTCACAGTTGGTATCAGAGCTTAGGGATATGGTCTCTGGCAGAGATCGGGGAATAGTACTAGGAGGGGAGAGACGAGTAATCCTTCGCTAGTATGTCATACCTAAGCTTATTTGTTGGTCAATCGGTATATGGTTAATATATGTGATATGTTAATTTGTTTAATTAACCCTTGTTTTATGGCAGTAGTTAAGAATGGCAGCTGAGAATATTAACGGTGGAGTTAATGAGACCGTGGAAACACCTTTAATCACCACCCAGGGGAACGTGCAATAGGAAGGCAATATTCCTCTTGTAAACAACACCACTGAGCAGGATGGGATGTTTAGGAGCTTTTTGCAGTTCATGCAAAACCAGACGAGGGAGATTCGTGCACAAAATACGGGTGGAAATGCTAGCAATGCGCGGCTTGTCACAGCCAAGCAATTCAAAGAGTTGGGACCACCAGAATTAAGGGAAAATGGATCCAATCATGGCGGAAACGTGGGTTAAGCAAATTACCAAGATATTCGATGTCTTGGGATGCACTTCGGAGAACGAAGGTTCCATTCGCCACCTTTATGTTCCGTGGCGAAGCGGACTTATTGGTGGGAGTCTCGTGAAACGGACCCGACTTCTCCGCACCCAAAGATGTCTTGGGAAACGTTTCAGAAACTTTTCAATGAAAAATACTTTCCTGAAAGTATTCGCCATATGAAAGAGGTAGAGTTCATCAAGCTGGAGCAAAACAATATGAACGTGTCGCAGTACGAAGCTAAGTTTGCCGAGTTGTCCCAATTTGCATCCTATTTGGTTGATAATGAGGAGAGAATGACGCGAATGTTTCTGCGAGGTTTGAAACCCAAAATACATCAATACCTCATTTCTCACAAACTTTGTTTATATTCAGATGTTGTAAATAGGGCTCAGTTATTGGAGCGCGATAATGAGTAGGCTCAACTGAAGAATAACGACCAACAACTCGATGATAATCATCTATCGGGTGGTAACGGTCATCGAACAATGATAACAATCGTGGAGGAAATTATCATGCGAAATAGTAACCACTTGATTGGTAATCATAGCGAAGATAATAGAAGAAATAATTCAAGTGGAAATTTCAAAAGAGAAGATTTAAAAATGACGGGAAGACGTCGGCACCAACACCAAAGAATGAATTTTAGAGGAGGAGAAAGACCGCCATGAATCTGCTACTGAGATCACGGAGAAGAGGGACACATAAGTTTAAACTGTTCACAACCTTCCAAGGTATGTTATAATTGTGGAAAAGAAGGTCATATCTTTCGAGATTGTACGGTAGCGAAACCCAATCCAACGGGGATGGTGACTCAAAAGGCTGTCCCAGAAAAGTCGAAGTCAACGGTTCCTGGAAAAGCGTTTTCGTGACTGGTCAGAATGCGAGGAACCCGAACGAAGTTAGCACGGGTTAGTTAATATTTCTTACGAAGTTTATACCTTATTAGATACCGGTTCTACCCATTCATTTATCTCTCCTACTTATACTCAACGTTTAAACTTGACTCCGGAGAAAATTAGACTTTGACTTATCTGTGGAAACTCCATTAGGAGAAACTTTCATCACATCCACTGTTTATAAATCTTGTTTGATCCAAGTTGGCACCATCACATTACTTGTTGACCTTATTTCTTTAAAGATACTTGCTTCTGATGTGATTTTGGGGATTGATTGACTAACTACTCATCATGCCAAAATTGATTGCTTTCGTAAGGTTGTTAGTTTTCATATTCCTAAGCAACCTGTTATTCGAATTCAAGCAACCAAACCATTGAAGTCAAACACTTTCATATCAAGCCATAAAGTCATTCGTTTATTGAAAAACGGATGTCAAGTTTTCTTAGCCCATGTTATGGACTTGAACAAGAATACGTCAGATTTGAATGATATTTCTATTGTTAGTAAATTTCCTGATGTATTTCCTGAAGAATTTCTTGGCTTACTCCCAAAGTGTGATATTGAATTTTGTATCGACTTTAAACCCGGTACAAAACCTATTTCTAAAATCTCATGGCTCCTATTGAACTTCAGGAGTTAAAAACCTAACTACAGGAGTTGGTACCTTAGCCTCTATCTGGTGACTTCCTTTATGGAATACACCGAAGCCAGACTCTCCGTAGGGGACGCCATATTCGTGCGATAGTAAACTGATAGGTGTCATTGTGACGTGCTATCCAAGGTTGGGATATGAGTTACGATTGAGAGCAACCTAAGTCGATGTCGAAATACGTAGCTTTCTAGGCTTAGTTGGTTATTATCGGAGATTCGTTGAAGGATATTCTTGAATCGTTATTCCATTAACGCAGCTGACTCGTAGAGATAAAAAATTCGAATGGAGTAAGGAATGTAGGAAGAGCTTCGAAGAACTCAAGAGGAGACTCATTTCGGCACATGTTCTGACCATACCATCCTGAAAAAAAAAAGTAGTGGTAGCGTTGAGTAGAAAATCGTGTCGTTCTTAGTGCGATATTGTTAACACAAAGACCCATTTCGTATGACTTACAGAAGATGGAGATAGAGTTAAAGATTCCAAGAACCTGCGTGAAGATAACGAATATACGATTAGAATCGACTTTAATCGATAAATTTAAAGCTGTTCAAGCTACAGACCTGGAGTTGATGAATATGAAGAAGAAGATGCAAGAAGTCGTTATTCCAAAAGCGATAATCGGCGATGTGAGGAAATCTCAAACCTTCGATTTATTAGTCCATTTGAAATCCTCGATCGAATAGGAACTGTGGCCTATAGACTCGTTTTATCGCCAAGTATGACGCGTGTACATAACATTTTTCGCGTATCGATGTTATGTAAATATGTGGATGACCCGAACCACATTATTGAGTTAGAAGCCATTTAGATAGCCAAAAACTTAACGTCACGAGGTACTGTCAAGATCTTGGATAGGAAAGAGCATGTCCCTACGATAAAGGTTATACCACAAGTCAAAGTTTTGTGGAGGAACCATGCTTATTGAAGAAATGACACGGGAGTTGGAAACGAAATGAAAGCGAGATATCCTCATCTTTTGAAACACCGCAGTACGTCGTCAATTTTGAGGACGAAAATTTCATAAGGAGGGAGGTTGTAAGACCCGATTTTTTTTTTAATAAAATGGAATTTCCTCTATTTATTATTTTGAAATAGTAAGGGTTGAATTGATTAATGTGGTTAGTTATGAGTAAAATCGCGAATATTTTAAAATAAGCAGTGGTTATAAAATATTCATTGTTGTTGTTTTAATATTCCTTTGGTCGTGGAATATTCTTCTTTGTCGGGAATATTCGTAATGCGATGGCGCGATCTTTTGTGGTCCCCATAACTGAAAGCGATTGGATGAAGAAAAAGACAAGTATGAGTTGTTTATAAATAACTTGGCGTAGTTATTACAGTTATCTTGTTGGAATACCCGGTGGTTAAAACACGATGTCTGGCGTTGTTGCCACAAGAAGACACCAGTATTGCACCAATTATTGATTCTTACGTGAAGGCACTACTCGATAATTATTACAAGTAATTCTTGCTTCGATATTTATTTTATTGATTCAATAATTCTTTGCGTTGATTTTTTTATATTACCGTTGTTTCAATAATTGTCACTACACAAAAGTATTTTCCAATATCGAACAATAATTCATATTATCTGAATAATATTATTAGATAACATTATTGGCAATGTCTAGAAAGTTACATCAAGGAGGTTTGGTCACCTAATTGCTTGCAAGAAGGAGAAATCCTTATTGAAAGCCCTCTTTCTTGGGAGCGGCACAGTTGCCGATCTTGTGATTCTGTAATATTATTTGTGAATAATTAATTATTGATTTATATGATGAGGGAAATATTGATTTTATGTGGATATAGATGGAGAAAATTTTTAAAGTGATAATTGTTAAAAATTGATATTTTATCTTTTCTGATAAAATAATATTTTATTATATTATTATAATATAATAATGATATTTTTATAATGAATGTGGGCTATATGAGTATATGAGGAGGAAGAGTATTTTTGTTGTATTAAATGATTAACACATGTTTTGTGTGTCGGTGGACCCCATTTCTTGACTGAAATTTGATTATAGCCTGTAAAATCATCCGTATGTGGATTTCGGTCAATTTCTGTTTGGAATTTGGAAAATATTTCTTCTGCAAAGTTGTAGAGAATTTAATTTCCTATAAAAAGTCGCGAGATTCGAATTTTCTGATAAAAGGGCTATTTATTATGAATTATTTAAGTTCCGAAGTTTTGAAATAATTGGTTTTTGAAAGTTTTAATTATTTTTAATTAGAAAAACATTTTTTGCAATCCCACATGTGTGGTAAATGAGCTGAATTCAGATTCTTGGGTGGTGTGCTTGAATGTTAATAAATAAAATTATTTTATTAAATTTTCTAACTTTGGTGTTCTAAGCAATTTCCTATAAATAGGGTCTTGGTTTAAAATTGAAAATCACACCGAACTAAAATTTTCTCTCTCTCTCTCTATAATATCGAGCGTATTTTGTGAGTATTTTAGTACTTTGAGTATTGCTATCTGATGCAAGTTCCTTCAAAGACTATATCCAATTTTCAGTCAAGATCTTTTTTTTGGGTAAGGGGTGTTATTTTCTTCAAAAATGATATTATTTCTTCAATATCATTATGCCAAAATATTGGTTGAAATTTTTATCAAATTTAAAACTTTTCATGTCGGGGTTACTATTCATGAGTTACTAATCATGAGTTACTATTCACGAGTTACTATTCACGAAGTATGATGATATTTTTTGTGAAATTTCTATCTTTTGGTGTCGAGTTCTTATTCACGTATCTTACACTTATTCACGATATCTGACTATTCACGAATCACGAAACTATTCACGTAAAAATTAAATTTTCTTTTACGTGTCCAAGATTATCTGTTATGATTCATATCTTTGATTGGATCTATGTTTTGATCATTCTTGAATTTTACTCCACTCGATTATTTATGAAGTATTTTTGAACTTGGATTGTTTAAAATCTCAATCCTTAATATTTGTTCTTTTGTTTTTCATTGGATTCGTTTTTCTTTAAAATATTTTTCATCATCCTCAATCCTAAATGATGATATAACTGAATATCTTTGGCATGTAGTGCAAAGATGAATGATTTTATGATGAATATCTTTGGCCCGTAGTACAAAGATGAACATGTGTTTAGATGAACATGACCAACTGATGAATATCTTTGGCGTGTAGTGCAAAGATGAATATTTGATTTATGATATATATTGATTGATGTTACAGGGATAAAATATCGATGATGGACTTTTAAATTCATAGATGATAGTAGATTTCATTCTCTACTTAACTCTTCTAATGAATTGTTGTTTTCGCTGCAGTTGTTGATCTAAAACTTGTTGTCTATTGTATTCTATCAGATTTTTCCCTGTTGAAGACTAAGGATAATTTGTTGTACATTATCTTAGTCATAATATTCTTTACTGGGCTAGTTGAGCTCACCCTTTTCTTTTTTGTTCCATTTTTCTTCTCAGGAGACGAGAATATAGCGGGAACTAGTCGGGGTGTGGAGTAATGGTTCAAGACAGTTGTTTTAGTAGTCCTCACTATTTTATAAAATAGTGTATCAATAATTGTAATGAGGACATATTTGAGTGTGGATATTTTCTAGATGACAATATTTGTATTTAAACTCACAATTTTTATGTTGTATTAATAAAGTTGTAGTTGTTTTTGTACTATGTATTTGGCGACTCAAAATGGGTGATGTATACCTATTTTGGGGGCGTCACAGTCAATATATTTTGTGAGAAGAATGCGATCCCAATAATTAATATGGAAGACAACATGAGATCCCGCGGTCGTAGCAGGCGCAATGGACAAATTCTTACTAATTTTCATCATTATCGTGTTGAGATTTTTTGTCAGGTATAATCTCTATAAATCTTTTTTCATTATTCCTATCTAAAAATTTATCTTTTTTTTTATTTTTCATTATTACAATGTAGTTTGTTGATTCAATTATTCAAGAAATGAATAATCGTTTTTCAAAAGCAAGCACAGAGTTACTTTTATGCATATCATGCCTTGATCCAAGGGATTCGTTCTCTCAATTTGACAAAAATAAATTATTCCGTCTTGCTGAGCTTTATCCAGAAGACTTCTCATTGACTGATCGCATGATACTTGGGGATCAACTTGAAGATTACATTTATGATATGCGATGCGATAGTCAATTTTTTGAGATCGAAAATTTGGGTTTGGGAAGTCTTGCTAAGAAACTGATTGAAACAAGAAGACATATGACTTTTACATTGGTATATCGATTGATCGAGTTGGCTTTGGTTTTACCAGTTGCAACTACTACTGTTGAAAGAGTATTCTCTGCGATGAAAATTGTCAAGACTCGCTTGCGTAACAAAATGGGAGACGAGTGGATGAATGACAGTCTGGTAGTTTATATTGAGAAAGATATTTTTTTAACAATTGAAAACGAACAAATTTTGAGACGTTTTCAAACTATGCAGACTCGCAGAATACAGTTGACTGCTCTCACTCGTACAACCGAAAGAAGTTCTTCAAGCGTTAATAAATAAATTTTTTTTATTGATGTATTTTACTCCCTCTTAAAATATGTTCTGGTTCCGCTACTGTGAGTACGTATTATTGTTATCTAATTACTTAACGATTTTCAAATTTAGTATCTGCGTGATAATTATATAATTATTTTTCTAAGCACGGTCATTATTACAGTAATCTTTATCTTTACATAAAGAATAGGGAGACGAAAAGGGTAACTACTTTCTAAATAATCTAAATAAAGATTGCGTGTAAAGTTCAAACGAATAATGTGATAAAAACATATAAATTCTCGACTATAAAATAGTAAAATATAGGATTATTATTAATATTTTAAAGTAAATTTGAGATATTTTATATTTAAAATTAAAATAAAAATTATAGAATATGTAGAAAGTATTATTAATTACAATAATAATAATAATAATGCACAAAATTAAAATAAATCACATCAATTTTAAATTTAAAAATATCTCACATTAATATCTTTAAAAAGCAAAACTAAATCTTTATATTTTGAAATGAAATTATAAGTTTATAATACTGAAAAATCTGTACAACACTACTAAGTAGGAATTAAAAATGGATTTTAAAGAAAATATTGTGGCAGATGGTGAGTGAAGAAAATAATGATGTATTCGTGCGATGAATGTCGAGACATTGTCGCCATGGACATGCATATACCTCAGTGGACTACAAATTAAGTGCATGCCATCATTTCTCAAAAGGAAATTAATTAATTAATTAAAGCTAGCTGAGGCTGAGAGCCTGAGACCATAACCAAGCACATGAATCTCACTTTCTGTCATAATTTCTTCACTATACTAATCATGATTTAACGTGTAATTAATTCTATCTCTATCATTATTCTTGCTTAATCTCCAACATTCATCATCATTTCAAATGTTAATATTGAGGCTTATATATATATTATTAACGCCAAGATCTTTTGCCACGTCCCAATCACGTAAGACGTCTCCGATCCTTGCAGATGATGAAACACAAATAACACTAAAACTTCGACTACCGCATCGGTGATATATTTCGAGCGTGAGAGTCGAGAGGCCAGATTATGAGGATTAACAATAGAAGATAAAATGTCTAGTGCTAGAGATATAAGAATTGTGTGTTGTGTGTATGTGTACCTTCTCTTGGAGATTTTTTTGTTAGGTTATACTTTCTCTTTTTGCCATCACGTAGCCACCAACTCTTATCCGACCGCCCCCTACTCCTATCCCATCCCAAATGGGTGCATGCAGTTGTCACCTTTTTCCCCACAAGACATGTCATGGGTCGGGATATAATTCCATCCACATTAATGATCTGCAGACTTTTGGTCAATGAACCTTCCTCATTCATCATTCTGAAATCGAAGACTTAGATATTAAAAGATCTAATGGACCAACTCATTGATCCGGTCCAATATTAAAGAGAGATAATATAAGGATTAAGTCCAATAACTTTAAGAACCAATAGTGAAAACTCAATGGATTAATTAAATAACTAAGCCCAATCCATAAGGCCCAATAAAAAGAATATCATGACCCAACATATATATATCCAGTTCAGTAAGAGTTAAGATCATGTTTAATTATTCTAGGAAATGATTTCTTATGTAATGGACTATAAATTCATATCGTAAAAGTATATTCAATTATTTATATATTTTTAGAAAGTTAGATTATTAAATAAATAAAATGGAAATATATACATGTTTCAAAAATATGAGTAAAATTAATAAATAAAAAATTGTTTTAACAATGGCAAATGTACCCTACTAAACCGACTAAATAATTAAGGTAGCTTTGTCCCCCCTTCTGCAACCAATAAACATGTCTTAAATCAATAGAAGAACAGTTTACTGCCTCTTTATCAATGATGAATTTACTTAATTACTTGATCAAGGGACTTTGATTAGTCGATTAGATAATTACTCCCTCCATCTCTAATTATTTAACGTTTTAGAGATGGACACAAGAATTAAGATAATAATTTAAAATCATTAAATATAGTTTTAATACTCTTAAATCTTTTGTTAGTATAAAAAGAGTTTTATTGGGATAAGCAGAGTTTTGTTGGGCTAAGCCGATAAGGAGACATAAAGAGTTTAAAATATTAAAAAAATAGGCAGATCAATGAGGGGTAATTTTGAAAAAATTATCATTAATTCTCTAAGATTTGAACAAACGTCAAATAATTAAGGACAAATAAAAAAGAGTCCTTCTAGGGGGACATTTTTTTAGTGACATTTCTAGTGACATTTTTTTTAAAAAAAAAAATTTTGGTTTTTTTTTTGTAGCACCTCTCAAAAAATATATAGTATTTATTCCAACTGAAATATTTATAAAAAATAGTGTTTTAGGTGTAATTTGGATACATCTGAAAGCAGGGCACATGCATAATCACTGCTTTCTTGTATGTATCCAAATTACACCTAAAACACTATTTTTTATAAAAATTTCAGTTGAAATAAATACTATATATTTTTTGGGAGCTATTACAAAAAAAAAAAACAAAAAAACAAATTAAAAAAAAAATGTCACTAGAAATGTCACTAAAAAATGTCCCCCTAGACTTATTGAATAAAAAATTTTAAGACGTCAAATAATTATGGACGGATGGAGTAATGATTAATGGAAACTATTAGAGCTAATAGTAATGGAGGTAGCTGCCACGCTGTTGAAAGACAATAAAAAAAATTATGTAATTAAAAAATATAAAACATGTGAAAGACTTTTAAATTTAAAAATATCAATTGATTTTTTAAAACTCAATAATGATATAAAAATTTAGAATGCAGGGAGTACACTATTTATAGTGACACCATAAATTTAAAATTTTCATTAAGAGTCGGCTCTTAATTAGATTTAAATATTCCTCTTACTTATTAAGATACGATAAAGAGTAAATAAAATTTTATCAAACAACTTTACTTTCTTATCGAAATAGATATGAAACTGTTAGGATTATTAAAAGATAAACCACCACCACCTAATTTCAATTAATCAGACAAAGCAACAATATTTATTAATAAATGGAAATTTGCAAGGGTAACAATATTGTCGATCAATCTCATTACTTTTCACCATTAAAACTAAGTTATCTTCTCACAAGGAGTATCATTTATCGAGACAGATCTAGTATTTTGATTCAGTTATGGCAATATTGTGATGGGTTTATTTAGAGTTGAATGAAATTGAATTGTTGAATTTTTTAATCATTTAATACGTTTGTTTTGAATAAAAATTATCTAAATAGTTGAATCGGTAAAATTATTGGGTTGAATGGGCTAAATGAAGTATTTATATTTATTTATTTTAACAATATTAACTATTATATTAAGTAATATTAAATAAATTTATAACACTTTAGAATTTTTAAGAAAGGTAAAATAATAAAAAATTATTATTCAGATATTTCAGACATGTCAATTATCAAATAATTTTATCCATCCAAAATTCTACTTCATTCAACTCATTCATATTATTTAAACATTCAAAACTATTTCATTCAGTTTATAAAACACCATTTAGTAAAAAAAATATTACTGTAATACTGATCAAAACAGCCAAATAAACGAGCAAAAAACCTAAAACGCTATTAAAACTAAAGCATGATGCATGTATCTTGATAAATTAATATTAATTTAGAAAACATTAAAAATATTATGTTTAGTCATGATAACACTAGTGTAACGATCTTTTACTTCATCTTTCTAAAATTACTAATAATATATATTTTTAATTCATAAAAAATGAGATATTTTAAAATTTTATTAATTATTAATAATATATTGTTATTATATAATAATGACGTTACTGAGTAATTAACGATTCGATTACCAATTGAACCAATTATTCATCCATCCGTTAAATTTTTTAATTCGATGGCCGATTCAAATCTAAAAATGTTCTTCTTTGTAACACCTCATCGGTCCCACATCAAAAGATAGGAGAAAATTTTTCTCTGCGTATAAGAAAATAAATTCTTACCAATAAGATTTTCAAGTCATAACCTTTTGGGAGCTGTGGTGGGCTAAGATGACCAAGAAGATACTATCGGTACGAAAGAGTTTGAGGCCTTATTTTGATGGATTTGATTCGATTCGGACTTGGGATTTGACCCGAGATTTATTCCGACTTCTGGATTTGACCGGTTGTTTATATGGTATCAAAGCCGACTCTCTAAAACTTCGGCCTGGGTCATCCGACCCAGTTCTTGGGAGGTGGGGATATGGAAGGTCGTACACAATGGAGAGATGGAGGTGCGGAGGTGGGGACACGAAGCCACCCAGATTATCCCATAATGGCTAAAGAGGCAAAGATCTTTGGTAGTGTGTGTGATCGGTTACACGACGGGACGTAAGAAATTTAAGTGGGAGAGCTTGTAACACTCCAAATCCCACACATCGAAAGATAGGGAAAAATTTATCTGCGTATATAGGAAATAAGTTACTACCAATAAGACTCTTCAAGTCACGACCTTTTGGGAGTCATGGTGGGCTAAGATGACCCAAGAAGATACTATTAGCCAGATGGTTTGAGGCCTTATTTTGATGGATTTGATTCGATTCGGACTTGGAATTTGACCCGAGATTTATTCCGGACTCGGGATTTGACCCGGGTTGTTTCAGCTACTTTCTCTGTCCTATAATTAATTCATTTATGAATTTCTCAAAATGATGACAAAGTGACATATTAAATATTTGGTGGTATGTGTGACTCCCCAAAATCGGTATACATCACCTATTCTGAGTCGCCAAATACATGGTACAAAATTCAAATATAACTTAATTATACAACAGTCGTGTAAAATACGACTAAACATATTTTGTGATTTTTAATATAAATATTGTCATCTAGACAATATACAAACTCAATGGGGTCCTCATTACATTTATTATCACACTATTTCATGAGAATAGTGAGGACTACTAATCTTATTATCTGGACCATCACTGCTTCCCGACTAGTCCCTCATTACGTTCTCATTTCCTAAGAGAACAATGAAAGCAAAAGGTGAGCTCAACTAGCCCAAAGAAAAATATTATGACTAAGATAATGCAGACTAAATTATCATTAGCCTTCAACAAAGGTTAAACCGATAAAATATAACAAACATCAAATTTAATCTGCAATGAACAAAAGCGATCCATTAGAAGAGTCAGTAGAGAATAAAATCTACTATCTTCTATGATTTAAAAGGTTTTTCATGACTTTTATCATTTGAGACTCAACTTAATAAATAATCCACATCACCCCACAAGACTACTGACGAATGATATTCATTAGTATCACAACCACAAATTATCCATGCACCACAACCAAGGATATTCGTGTATTCATCAATGGTCATGATCATGCCAACAACCGTCCATCAATGCACTACGAATCAATGAGGACTTTTTCCACATCATTTATAACATTACGATCATGATTACAAGAATAATCCTCGGTCATAATCATACCAAGTCCATCTATGCACTACTGAATACAAAATGACTTTCAACATAATATAAACATGAGGATGATGACAATGATATAAGAATTGAAAAAAACAAGTTCAAGAATTAATTTATCCGAGAACTAATAATGTCCAAATTGTCAACATGATACTTCTTTGTGAAAGTAACACTCAAGAATGCTCGGAAGAATATTTCCATGAAAAGATCTTTGGATGAAGCGCAAATATCGAGGATATTCCACTAATTTCATGGAGTATAAAGTCAAACTTTAAACAACCGAGTATAATAAAGAATGGAATAACAAAAGAAATCACCGTGCATGCGATAGACCGCACGACGTGGTATTCCAACGTAATAATAAATAATGGAACCAGGTCATGCGTAAAGCACTTGCGGCGAGATATTCAACAGAATAATAAATAATGGAACCAGGTCATGCGTAAACGCACCGACGGGATGTTCCAACAGAATAATAAACAACGGAACCAGGTCATGCGTAAACGCACAGACACGATGTTCCAACAGAATAATAAATAACGGAACCAGGTCGTGCGTAAACGCACAGATAGGATGTTCCAACAGAATAATAAATAATGGAATAACAGAAGAATTTCATCAAGTATAGGGTATCTCGCGTATACAGGTTATTCCAACATAATAATAAAGAATGGAATAACAAAAGAATTTCACTAATAAGAAAGAATGAATACCCCTAACGAGTACGACAATTAATATCCCTTACCGTAAAAGAAGAGTATTTTGACTGGTAGGGCGAGGATATACTCAAAGAAAACTTGCACTACGCTCAAAACTTTCTTAAACTCTAAAGAAATACGCTCAAGATGATAGAAGAAGAACTCTCTCTATAGTTTCTCTCTTTAGAGTTTCAGTGAATTGGAGCATTTTGGACGGGTGGAACCATTTGAACTGGTCTGAGCGATGCGATCGACATTCTCACGATCTTGTTGGTCCCTCCCGCCACATCTTGAACTAGCAAACCGCTTTGAATCTTCTTCTCCACGAAATCCTTGATTAACACACTCATTAGTATCACGGCCGACATTGATGATAGCCACAATATTTTCGAGAGTTGTCACCTCCGCCTCGTCTATAATTATCACGAGGTGGCTCAAAAGAATGGTCATTTTATGATCCGGTCCAAAATCACCGACCTATCCGTATTTCATTTGGTGTAAACCTTATTCGCCTTGGTAGACGGGACAGGTGGACGACTACTTCCTTGCCGCCATGAATTGTTGTACTTCTTCGAACTGCCCTCTGACCGATCATTATACCCCCCTCGTCTTCCTCTGATCGCCTTGAGTCTTAGGAATATCTGCCTCCTTCATTTGGTCCGAAGAAGGACGCTTCAGGCTATTCATAGCCTCCTCCACAACAATATAACCTTCTACTTTGTCGAAAGCCTTTGCCAGGCTCTTCGGATGATGGAACATCAATTTCTTCACTAGCTTTTTAGACTTCACTAGATCTAGCCCATTCTGAAACAGTCCTACCGCCTGGAGATCATTGAGGTCGGACACCTGACCAATTGCTTCTTTGAACCACTTCACATACTGACCTAAAGATTCGTTGGTGAACTGTCTGCGACTGTCTTTGAGAACTTGCGAGCTTCCTCTTCTTGAGTTGCTCCCAAAGCGGGCATGGAACTTGTCACAGAGCTCGGTCCAAGAGGAAATTGAATTTGACGGTAAAGTTCCCATCCACTATCTCGCATCTTTTCTTAGTGTTGTGACAAACGTGTGACACTTGGCAGCATCGGTAAAGTCATAATAATCCATCAGCCGGTCGAACGCCTGGCTTTGGTCATAAGGATCTCCAGACCCATCGTAACTCTCCATGTGAGGCAACTTCTTGGTGGTGTTTGCCTTCTCTTTAAGAATATCTGAAGAAAATGGGGACGCCTTCTTTCCCGGAGTATCCTTCACCTGTTGAACCTCAACTAACTGTTTCCGGAGCTCTTTTAATTTTTTAACTAAATAATCTACCCCCTCCGGTTGAGATGACGCTTCTTTCTCCAGGGAGTCTTTCTTCTTCCGAGTGGATCGATCTTTTACCATAGAACCCCCCATTTTCGAGGGACTCTTACGGTGATGATGGTCCACAGAGCGACGTGCCCCCTGTGGACTTTCTGGTGTATGGCCCCTAGATCTTCTTCGTCTTTAGGTTCTGTGGCTGTGATGAGAATGCGCAATAATGATCACTTTCTTTGTATTCTCCGGAGTGCATTCCCTGGATCGGCCTCTTCGTTCATCTCGATCATGCTCCTTAGAATCGATAGGGTGATGTGCCCTCTTCGATCTTTGAGGAGTAGGACTTCTCGATCTTCTTCTTTTGCGATGTTGGCCCCGAGACTCACGTCCTGAATGAGCCGGCTCCTTCCCACTCCGATGCCCACGCTCTTTGGACTAAACATAACTGGACTCTTCATCCCTCATCTTTGCCATCCTGAACATCTGCTCAGCTATATCCTGCCGTTGTTTCATAAGTGCCTCCATGGCCCTATCTGCTTCATCTGCCATCTTAGCCAAACGGGAGGCTTTTTCGTCCTGGTCATCTCGGTATCGAGCTTTAGGCGAGGTGCCTTCTACTCGTTTCTGACCGTGACTAGACTCTTTCTCTGCCGTGAAGACTAGCTTTCTCTTAGCTTTGCCCACAGCCCTTGGACGAGAATCTTCATGCGAACGTTTGAATGTTTGTCTTTGGCATGAACACTTAATGCAGTCCCAAACGATCTTTAACGTAACTTCGTGGTGTTTGATTCACCGACACCCATCGGTACATCCCTCGAATATCTCGCTCTACTCTTCCCCATCTTTGAAAACGTAGAACAAATAAATATTTGTGATTGCCAACTCTTGAACACTAGAACTCCAACCCTCCTTCTAGCGTCAATGTTAACGCCAAGATCTTTTGCCACGTCCCAATCCGTAAGACGTCCCGATCCTGCGCGACAAAACACGATCAACACCAAAAGCTTGGCCGGTTGGGGACCGTCGAGGGGATAGCTTTGGCGTGAGAGTCGGTCTGGTAGCCGTTACTGAGGTTAACAATGGAGGATAAAATGTCTAGTGCTAGAGAGATAAGAATTGTGTGTTGTGTGTATGCATACCTTCTCTTAGAGATTTCCTTGTTAGGTTATACTCTCTTTTGCACGGTTTCTTAGTACCAACTCTTATCTCGACCCCTTACTCTCTATCTGATCCCACAGGGTGCGTGCGAGTTGTCACCTTTTTCCCATTTGTACATGTATCGCGTGGGATATAATCCCATCCACATTAATGATCTGCAGACTTTTGGTCAACAGCCTTTCTCATTCATCATTACAAGTCAAAGACTTAGATATTAAAAGATCTAATGGACCAACCCATTGACCCGGTCCAATATTAAAGAGAGATAATATAAGGATTAGGCCCAATAACTTTAAGAACCAATAGTGGAGACCCAATGGACTAATTAAATAACTAAGCCCAATCCATAAGACCCAATAGGAGGAATATCATGACCCAACATTGCCCCTAGTTTTCTATTAAATATGATATTTAATGGAAAACTATAAGTGGTCTATGACTTTATTGGGTTGGATAGGATTGAAATAAGTTCAAACTGAAATTTACCAAGGCCCAAATGGTTAAGGATAAAAATAAATTGAAAAGATGGATTAAAATCGGAAGCCCAATTGAAGGGCCCAACCTGCTAAATGATTAAAACTCGGTCCGGACGCAACCTTTCGAATTCGTGATTATGATTATCAATTAAATGTGCCGCCCTCGAATCTTCGTGGCAAATCGATTATAAAGATAAACTTTACCAAATTTGACAGTTTTACCTGTCAATTTGAATTTCGGACCTTTGAGCCTTCTTTTTACCTCTCGAGCTTTCTTTCTCTTCTCTGCAAATCATTAACAATGGTGGTAATTGGTACAAACCAGACTTCCCCAATCAAGGCAGTCCCCCTCACGACTGTTCAACCTAACCCCAATACAGAGGCTTCGAGCTCCAACCCTCCAATCGTTACCCCTAGCAAGAAGAAAGTACTCTCGAAACCTCGATCCACTCCTTCTGAATTCTTTATAAGCAAGGAAATGTTCACCCATGCGAATACTGCATCTACTGTCACCGAAGTTGAATTACTAAAGCTGCGAGATCGATGCCATATTACGGATACTCATCTGATAAGAGTTCCTAGAGTGCGAGGAAAGAATGTATCAAAGGCTGAAGGATGGATGGTCATCCGGTGACAATTCTCGAGAAAGGAATTAGGTTCCTCTACACCCATTTCTAGTGACCATTCTAGGGTTCGTCGGCGTTGGGTTAAGCCCAATTAGCGCCAAATTCTTATATTCACATTCGCCTTCATTGCGTTCTCATCATGAAGTCGAGTCGAACCCACTCTTGACTTCTTTTTTTCTGTTTATAAAATCGGTCAATCTCGCGAAAAGGGATTCAAAGTTATAAGTAAGCAGGCATCGAGAACAGGAGAGAAATTTGAAAAACGTTCATTGGTGAACACTCCTTCGAGCAACAGAAGGTGGCATGAAAAATGGTTTTACGTCAAGGGACCTGAAATTTCTTCCTTACCGAACTGGGCCACTGATGAGAAGATTTCTGCCGATTTTGGAGACATTTCCGAAGAACGCGAGGCCGAAATGATGGAGTTATTTGACAACTTCCCAAAAGAAGAATGGAAATATGGTCTTCTTTCTAAGCAAGCATGGTTATACTACCACAAATGTAAGTATGGATTTACTTTATCAATTTTTTGAAAATTGCTGTAGTATGGACTTTGATGTAAAACTGTTAATCTTCCGTAGTAACTTTGATCAAACCATCGTCTTCGGAGGTGAAGGAGTTGGAGGATTTTCTAGCTGGAAAGTCCGTAGAAGTCACTACCGAATCCTCCCAATAGGAAGTCCCATCCGAAGATAATGTAGCCGGGAAATCTGCAGAGGTTGATGCTGACCCTTCCCAAACGGAGGCCACCTCTAAATTCAAACCACCTACTGAACCACCCATATCCGAACCCTTACTTCATAGGCTAGAAGCTGATGAACCCATTCTTTAGGAAGTGGTCCTTAAGTTTCGTAAAAAGAAAAGAGCTACTCGAAAGCCCAAACTGATTTCTATACCATCAGATTCTGAAACCCTTTCTGAATCTGAACCAATTATCGACCCGATAACACCCATTGTCAATCCAGTACCACCAACTGTCGAATCAATGCCGCCAACTGTCAACCCAACACCACCACCAATTGTTGACCCAACGCCACCAGTCGTTCACCCAACACCATTGCCAATTGTTGACCCAACACCACCAGTTTTCAACCCAACAGTCGCTCGAAGGAGTCTACTCGATCTATCTGCAGACGATCGTAAACAGCTCCTTTGAATCAAGAAGTTAAAGACCCAGGTCACTCCTCTGACTGCCGATGACCTGAGGGTACCTTCTTCGAATGTTCCCCCCTCTTCAACGTTAATGGGTACTCAAACTGTTGTTGAGAAAGAACAAATTGAGACCATTGTAGCACCTTCTTGGAAGAGAAAACAGCCATCTGACAGTCACCCGAGCTCAATGCATGTACCTTCACTAGTCCGCGACCCTACTACAGCTCGATCTCCCTCTCCCGAAAATATTTAGACAGATCCTTCTTCTCTTCGTGACCAACCTATGCCTTCCCCCCCGAGGCCTTCATCACAAAAATTTCATGATGAGGCTACCGGAGCCCCGACCCTGTGGCCTCGGTTCAACATAAATTTTCCTTTCCGGCTCTTTGATGCCTTTGTTCAGGAAAATGACGATCATCGATTTGATAGCCATACGAACGGGAATTTTCTTGATGAAGGCATGAGTTATTTGGCAAAGGTAAGTGACAATTTCCTTAGTTTAAACATCTCTTTTCTTATTTTAAGTATCTGAAATTATTTGAATCTTTGTCGAATATGTCTTGAAATCTCCGATCTTGAGCGTTCGTCCCGACACTTAAATCTTTGAATATGATGAGGAGACCATGAGAAGGGAGATCAACATGTTGAAGGCTTCATTGGCTCGGGAGAGAGACGAACACGAATTCGTTCTTCATGCCAATGAAGGTCTTCAGAGGGAATTGGCCCAAAACAAAGAGGATCTGAGGGAAACCCATAATGTGTTGATCTCGGTCAGAGAAGAACTGAAGACGACAAAAGCTAGTGAACAGAAATTAGCCAACATGAATGTTAGATTTGTTGCAGAGACCGAAGCATTGAAGAATACTAATGAGCGGCTTGCTGCAGCTAATCAAAACCTGTTAATACAACTCGGCGAAGTTCAGACGAAGTCTCGGGGTGATAAGAAAATCCATAGAGCCAAACGTCGTAAACTTCGTGGCAAGATAAAGGTACTTGAGAACGGATCCGCTTTTTGATCAGAAGAGCTGCGTGGCGAATCTGAAAGTGATTCAGTATGTTTGACGAGCTTGGCGCAGAGATTCTGAAGGTATATTACGAAGGATACAAAGATTGCCGAGGTCGAGGCAAGGAAAAACTGGCGGCAACCCAATTAGATTCGGCCTTGCTTGATTTTGAAAATGATGTATAAATAGGATCTTGCTGCTTTTGATCTTTAGAATTTTGTGTAAAAATTTTGTTTGTAAAGAAATTTAAGTGGACTTGTTTAAGTGTTGATGAAATTTCAATTTTCTTTACTATGATTTCTGTTTACTTCGTTTCTTGTCAATAATTCAGCATTAATGATCTTGAATGAACTTAACTTAAACTACAAATCAGACAAGGCGTATAGCAGTTAAGTTTAGAAATGAAATGAACTGAATGAACTAAACCGAACTTAACACTTGCATAAAATAAAATAATGTATACTTATCATTTCCGAAGTGTGAGACATATCATGTGTGAGGTGAATTCGGCTGATCCTCCTTGCACCATCAAGATCTTGTTTACCACTCAGGGTAGAACAAGTATATAAGGACATTTGTTTACCACTCGGGGTAGAACAATTTTATAAGGGCCATAGAATTTGTCTACCACACGGGGTAAAAAATTCATCTGACACACTCGACAATAAGGTCGCCATCGAATGGTCGTGAAGTCCCACCATACCTCCTTACTTGATGTCTTTTGTTTACCACTCGCGGTAAATCAAAATTAAAAAGGACTATGGAATTTATCTACCACGCAGGGTATAACAAAACCATAAGAACACTCCTGCCGAAGAGGCTACCATCGAATGGTCAGCGAGTCCACCCCGTCCTCCTTACTTCAGTTCCCATTAATTTACCACCCTTGGTAAAAACAATATTAAAAGGACCATAGGATTTGTCTACCACGCGGGGTAACAAATAAATAGGCTGCCATCGAATGACCAGCGAGTCCGACCATACCTCCTTACACCATTGTGAACTTAGGACAAATAGGTAGAAGATCAGTTGTGAAAAAGTGACTTTTTATTGATGGTGAACAATCATGTACAGACTTCCGGTAAACTGACTCGATCTCTACTAGAAATATTTCCGAAGCCTGCCCGCATGCCAAGTGTTCTTAATCTCGGATCTATCTAATGCTTTTAACCGATAAGTCCAAGGCTTTGTTACTTCGATCACTTCATACGGCCCTTCCTAGTTCGGCATCAGCTTTTCCGTGTTTTGAGGCGTAGATGCTTCGGCTTCTCTGAGGACGAAGTCCCCTACTTCAAATCTGCGAAGCTTGACCCCCTTGTTGTAATGCTTAGCTACTCTTCGTTGATAAGCTGCCAGTTTGAGTAAAGCTACCTCTCTGACTTCTTCTAACAGATCCAAGTTGGCCTTCAGTCCTTCGTCGTTGTAGATCTCTTTGAATTGACTGACCCGAAGACTTGGAGATCCAATTTTGACTGGGACTAAGGCATCAGTACCATAGGCCAATCGAAAAGGTGAATCCCCTGTGGTGGTCCTCGGTGTAGTCCCAGTGAGACCCATAAGACAATTTGAAGCGACTCCTCCGCCATCTTCCTTTAGCTTCGTCCAGTCTGCGCTTGATCCCGTTCAGCAGCATTCTGTTGGTCACTTCAACCTGTCCATTCGACTGTGGATGAGCCACTGAAGTCTTTCTGTGCTGAACCCCCAACTCTTTTAGAAATCCTTCAAATTTTGATTCCACAAACTGGCGTCCGTTGTCCGATATCACCACTTTAGGAATCCCGAAGCGAAACACTACGGATTCTTTCATGAACTTCAAACACTCTTGTTCCTTTATCAACCGAAGTGGCTTTGCCTCTACCCATTTGGTCATGTAATCAATAGCAACTATGACAAAGTTGACCTGTCCTTTAGCTTTCGGCAACGGACCAAGTATGTCAACCCCCCAGACAACAAAGGGTATAGGAGATAGAATCGAATATAGCTCTTCTGGTGGCTGATGTGGAATCGGACTGTTGAGCTGGCACTTCTCACACTTCTTCACATACTCTGTAGCTTCCTTGAAGATCATTGGCCAGTAGTACCCCTGCCGAAGAACTTTGTATGCCAGTGATTTAGCAGCCATGTGATCGCCGCAGATGCCTTCATGAACCTCCCGAAGGGCATACTCAGCCTCAATAAGAACGAAAATGCCCTTCGATAAAGATCCCCATCAATAAGAACGAAGTTGGCACTCTTGTACTTGATCTTCTTTGCCAGCATCTGATCCGAAGGAAGGACGCCATCTGCCAAATATTCGATGTAGGGAGTCATCCAGCAGTTAGATCGTTTGATACACATCACCGCTTCATGTTGGATACTCGGCTGCTGCAAAACTTCCAAATAAACCGATCCGAGTCGGCTCTTAATTAGATTTAAATATTTCTCTTACTTATTAAGAGACGATAAAGAGTAAATAAAATTTTATCAAACAACTTTACTTTCTTATCGAAATAGTTATTGGGTTGAATGGGCTAAATGAAGTATTTATATTTATTTATTTTAACAATATTAACTATTATATTAAGTAATATTAAATAAATTTATAACACTTTAGAATTTTTAAGAAAGGTAAAATAATAAAAATTATTATTCGGATATTTCGTATACGTATCGATTATCAAATAATTTTATCCATCCAAAATTCTACTTCATTCAACTCATTCATATTATTTAAACATTCAAAACTATTTCATTCAGGTTTATAAAACACCATTTAGTAAAAAAATATTACTGTAATACTCGATCAAAATGTACCCGAATAAACGAGCAAAAAACCTAAAACGCTATTAAAACTAAAGCATGATGCATGTATCTTGATAAATTAATATTAATTTAGAAAACATTAAAAATATTATGTTTAGTCATGATAACACTTAATGTAACGATCTTTTACTTCATCTTTCTAAAATTACTAATAATATATATTTTAATTCATAAAAATGAGATATTTTAAAATTTTATTAATTATTAATAATATATTGTTATTATATAATAATGACGTTACTGAGTAATTAACGATTCGATTACCAATTGAACCAATTATTCATCCATCCGTTAAATTTTTTAATTCGATGGCCGATTCAAATCTAAAAACGTTGCTACTGTAACACCTCAGTCCCACATCAAAAGATAGGAGAAAATTTTTTCTGCATATAAGAAAATAAGTTACTACCAATAGTACCTTCAAGTCATAACCTTTTGGGAGCCTGTGGTGGGCTAAGATGACCCAAGAAGATACTATCGGGCCAGTAGTTTGAGGCCTTATTTTGATGGATTTGATTCGATTCGGACTTGGAATTTGACCCGAGATTTATTCCAGACTCGGGATTTGACCCGGATTGTTTCATATGGTATCAGAGCCGACTCTCGAAAGCTCGGGTCGGGTCATCCGATCGGGTTGCCGGAGGTGGGGATACGGAAGCTGGTGCACAATGGAGAGATGGAGGTCTGCCGGAGGTGGGGATACGAAAGCTGGTGCACAATGGAGAGATGGAGGTCTGGAGGTGGGGACACGAAGCCAGCCGGTATTATCCCATAATGGCTAGAGAGACAAAGATCTTTGGACCGTGTGTGTGATCGGTTCTGACGGGGACGTCAAAAATTTAAGTGGGAGAGCTTGTAACACCCCAGTCCCACATCGAAAGATAGGGGGAAAATTTATCTGCATATAAGGAAATAAGTTACTACCAATAGTACCTTCAAGTCATGACCTTTTGGGAGTCTGTGGTGGGCTAAGATGACATTCATCAAGAAAGTAACACTATTAACTTTGATATTAAAAACACAATCATACTCCTCTCTTTTTCTCCTTCTTTTTCCTCTATTTTATTGTTCCAAGAAAGAATTGTGAGATTAAATAAAACAAAAAAAATGATAATATAATAATTAAGACGAGTAATTTGGAGATAATTTTTTTAATATGCGTGTACTTTCAAACTACTCTTTTCATTCCTAAATAAGTGACGATTTAGGGAGTTCAAAATATTTCAATATATTTGACGTTAACAAATTTATAGGGATTCGGTTAGCATGTAGTTTATTTTTTGGTAAGTTGATCAATTAGTCAGTAGAATGCTGACACAAATAGAGTCTCGCCTGCTTGTAAGTACTCTATTGGCCAATTGACCAACTTACTCAAAAATAAACTTCATGCTAACCACTTCCAATTTATAGGAAATATTAATTATAATTTTTTCTCTATTGCCCTCAAGTATATTTCTATCTCATTTATCTAGGCAACTTTATACATATTTTCTTAATTAATGCAAAGATAATTGTGGTAATACATATCAATCTTAATGACAGAATTAGAGCAATAAGTGACTTCCTTAATAAGTGTGAAACCCTCTAAAACGTCACTTATTTAAATAAATGAAGTATGATAAATAAAATTAGATAAATGGAATACTATTTTAGGTAGTTACAAGTTAAATATCTACTTACTTTATATAATCTATTTTTTTTATAGTAATTTATCTATAATATCCTTATTATTAATTGTCATCTACTTACTTTATATAATTTATTTTTTTTACAATAATTTATCTATCATATCCTTATTATTAATTGTCATATTTTTACTATCTATACATATTTATGAAATGATACTAGTTGTGACGCCCCCAAAATTAGGTATACGTCACCCATCTTGGGTCGCCACTTACATGGTACATAAATTCAAATACAACTTAATAATACAACCGTCATGGTATGCAATACGACAAAACATAAACCGTGAGTTTGAATACAAATATTGTCTCTTAGAGATTATACAAACTCAAAAGGAGTCTTTATTACAATTATTATTACACTATTTCACGAATAGTGAGGACTACTAATGTTATCATCAATTCCGTCACTCGCTTCCTCGATTAGTCCACTCGCTACGTTCTCATTTCTGAAGAGAACAATAAAAGTAAAAGGGTGAGCTCAACTAGCCCAATAGGAAATATTATGACTAAGATAATGCGTAATATATTATCGTTAGCCTTCATAGTGTTAAACCGATACAATATAACAACCATCAAGTTTAACTGCGCAATTGAACAAACAATCCATTAAAAGAGTCAGTAGAGAATAAAATCTACTATCTTTTATGATTTAGAAGATTTTCATCACTTTTATCATTTGGGACTCGGCTTAATAATTAATCCACATCATCGAATCACCTCTCACTTACTACCAAGGATATTCTTTAAGTATCACGACCACAATTATCCATGCCTTTCTTGGCGAAGAATATTTGTAAAGACCCCGAATTTTATGAAATAAAAGTATTCAATTTTTCTTATAATTACTATTCAAGGTAAATGGTTAAATTGATAAAAAATTAAAGTTAAGGGTGATATATGAATTTTTTCAAAAATACTCAAGTGGTTATAAAATATTCATTTTTGTTTAGAATATTCGTTTGGTCGTGGAATATTCTTTCTATTGGGGAATATTTATGCACTGCCTAGCGATCATTTGTGGGCCCATAACGAATAAACTGCTTGGATGAAGAAAAAAGACAAATTAAAATTTTTATAAATAACGGCGTAGTGGTTACTGAATTAACATTGTTGGAATACCCTATGGGTTAAAATAAAGTAATCACGTTGTTGTTGCGATGGCATACCAGTATTGCACAAAGATTTTGAATTATTGATTCTTACGTGAAGGCCTTTACTCAATAATTGTTACGATAATTCTTCGTTCGATATTTTATTGATTCAATAATTGTTGCGTTGATATTTTATATTACCGTTATTTTAATAATTGTCACTACACGTATTTTTCATTATCGAGCAATAATTCATATTATCTGAATAATATTATTAGATAACATTATTGGCAATGTCTAGAAAGTTACATCTAAGGAGAGGTTTGGTCACCTAATTGCGGCGCCATGAAGGAGAAATTCTTATTGGAAAGCCCCTTTTCACGGGACCGCACTGGTTGTCATTATTGTGATTCGTAATATTATTTGTGAATAATTAATTATTGATTTATATGATGAGGAAAATATTTATTTTATGTGGATATAGAGCGGAGAAAATTTTTAAAGTGACAATTGTTGAAAATTGATATTTTATCTTTTCTGATAAAATAATATTTTATTATATTATTATAATATAATAATGATGATATTTTTACAATGAATGTGTGATATATGAGTATATGAGGAGGAAGAGTATTTTTGTTGCATTAAATAATTAACACATATTTTGTGTGTCGGTGGACCCCATTCTTGACTGAAATTTAATTATAGCCTGTAAAATTGTCCGTATATGAATTTCGGTAAATTTCTGTTTGGAATTTGGAAAAACTTTCTTCTGCAAAGTTGTAGAGAATTGAATTTCCTATAATAATTACTTGAAGATTCAATTTTTCTCGATAAAAGGCTATTTATTATGAATTATTGAAGTTACGTAGTTCAAATAATTGATTTTTGGAAGTTTTAATTATTTAAATTAAGAAAAACGTTTTTAATGTTTTGTCACATGGTGGCTGATGTCTTGGACCAAATAAGTGGGCATAGGAAATTTAAAAAAATTATATTATTAATTTATTAAATTTTCTGCTTTGGTGTTCTTAGCATTTTCTTATAAATAGGGTGCTTAGGTTAGAATTAAAAATCACTCCAGAAAATAAAGATTTATCTCTCTTTCTCTCTCTATTATATCGAGCGTATTTTGTGAGTATTTTAGTACTTTGAGTATTGTTATACGGTCCAAGTTCTTTCAGCACTATATCCAGTATTCCAGTTAGAAGTACTATTCTTTCTGAGGTGAGGGATTGTAAGGGAGGTTATTTTCTTCTAAAATGATATTATTTCTTCAATATCATTATGCCAGAATGTTGGTTGGAAATTTTTATCAAATTTAGAACTTTTTCATGTCGGGGTTACTATTCACGAGTACTATTCACGAAACGTGATGATTCACGTATACGGCGTGAAATTTCTATCTTTTGGTGTCAGAGTTACTATTCACGAATACGGCACTATTCACCAAAAAATAAAATTTCTTCTTTTTGTCTAAAATATCTATTCTGGATACTATCTTTGATTGGATCTATGTTTTGGTCTTCATTCTTGAATTTTACTCCACTCTGGTTATTTATGAAGTATTTTTGAACGGGAATTGTTTAAAGTACGAATCCTTAATATTTGTTCTTTTGTTTCACTAGATTCGTTTTCTTTTAAAATATTTTTCATCATCCTCGGTCTAAATGATGATATAACCGAATATCTTTGGCACATGAGTGTAAAGATGAATGATTACGATGAATATCTTTGGCCGTGGTCAAAGATGAGCAGTGTTTAGATGAACATGACCAACTGATAAATATCTTTGGCCTGTAGTGCAAAGATAACTTGTTGATGAATATCTTTGGCCTGTAGTGCAAAGATGGCTTGTTGATGAATATCTTTGGCCGTAGTGCAAAGATGAATTTATTATTAGGATTATGAACATAAACTGTGATTTGGTATAACCATAATCTTTGATGTTTTAGGTGATGAAAATTATCTTTGTCCTGGATGAGAAAAGAAATTTAGAACTACAATTACGATTATAAGTTATACATATGATTGTGGACAGGAATTGTTGATTGATGTTACAGGGATAAAACATTGTTGGTGGACTTTTAACATGGAGAAGATAATAGACTTTATAGTCTATTTAACTCTTCTAATGGATTGCTCATTCTGCTGCAACTATGGTTGAAAAGTTTTATCATCTACCATATGTTCTAAATCTCTGATTTATTACTGTTGAAGGCTATTGATAATTTATTTATCTTTAGTCATGATATTCTTTACTGAGCTAGTTGTGCTCACCATTTTGCTTCACAATTCCTTTCAGGTAATAAAAGTGTAGCTGGGTCGAGCCGGGGAATAACAAGGGAATAGAACGATGGTCTATAGATGTTGAGGGTGAGGTGAATTTAACTTGGAAGGGTGTTTTGCCACTATCATACAAGATGTCTAATGACATACAACCTCGTGTCATCATAAGACAGGGTTGTGCTCATCCACTTGTTGAGTATATCTACCAAAGACTATCTATATGATCTTGGAGTCTATTTGAAATATAACTCTCAATTAGAGATATGGAGATAATGATATGTCAAGAGAAAATTCACCATTGGAAAGAATATGATAGTAATCTTCTCATTTTTCTTTTAGGGTCTATTAGGTCAACCAAGGATAATTACGTGGCCATATGATATCTATCATAACCTAGAAGCATGGCCTCCACATGTATACGAAGGTTTCTTGAGCACTTCACAAAGATTCTAATTTCTAAAACAGGTTTTCGACTATACCTTTATGTAAGGTGTCATTATGAGGTCTTGTCCACTATTGGGACATAAGTCACGATTGATATATATTTGTATCCAAACTCACAAAGATATGTGTTGTTGTATTTTGCACGACAATTATTGTAATAAAGTTGTAGTTGTTTTTTCATACCATGTATTTGGCGACTCAGAATGGGTTGGATGGAATGGACCTATTTTGGGGTTGTTACAATTTGCGTATTCAATAATGGTCATGATCATGCCAACAACTGTCCGTCAATGCTCTACGGGCCAATGAGGACTTTTTTTACATCATTTGTAACATTACGGTCATGATTACAATCAATAATCCTGTCGTATAATCATACCAAGTCCATCTATGCACTATAGGCCACATATGACTTTCAACAAAATATAAACATGATGATGATGACAATGATATAAGAATTCAATAAAATAAGTTCAAGAATTATTTTATCCGAGGATCTAATAACGTCCAAATTGTCAACATGATGATCTTTTTATAGAGTAAAATTCAAGAATGCTCGTAAGAATATTTTCATGAAAAGATCTTTGGATGAAGCGCAAAAATATCAAGGATATTCCATTAATTTCATGGAGTATAAAGTCAAAACTTTAACCAATTGAGTATAATAAGGAATGGAATAACAAAAGAAATCACCGGGCATGCGATAGATCGCATGCACGACGTTATTCCAACGAAATAATAAATAACGGAATCAAGTCCGTAGTAAAAGCGCATGCATGGGATATTCAACGTAATAATAAAAGACGGAATCGGTCCAAATAAAAAGCGCACGAGATAGGATATTCCAACGAGAATAATAAAGACGGAATCGAATCCGACGTAGAAACGCATGCGAATAGGATATTCCAACGTAATAATAAAGACGGAATCGGTCCCAGCGTAAAAGCGCATGACGGATATTCCAATGAATAATAAAGACGGAACCGTCCAAAGTAAAATGCATGTGAACAGATATTCCAACAGAATGATAAAGAAGGGAACAAAAGAGGAATTTCACCAAGTATAGGGTAGTCCGCGTATACAGGTTATTCCAACAGAATAATAAAGAATGGAATAACAGAAGTTCTCTTCATAGATAAGAAAGAAATAATACTCCCTACCTTTAGAAAAATTAGATACTAGAATAGTGAGGTAGCATACTTCTCTTCTTCTTTCTATAATTTCTCTCTATAATAATCGCTCTAAAGCTTTTGTGAATTGGTGAAAAATGAAGGAAGAATGAGCTTCATTTATAGGAAAATATAGTTTCGATAATTTACGCGTTTTGGGGCTCGAAAAATTTCAAAGATAATACCTCGACTTTTCTTTTATTTTTAATTTAGTCCTGCAAGTATTATCAATCTTGTACCAACTCCCCTAATAGTAAATAATGTGAATCAATAGTTCAATTATGTGAATCAATAGTATAATCATGTGAAAAATACGAATTACGGTATAGTACCTTCATCTATACCTCCATTTTTAACTTAGTCATGCAAGTATTATCAATCTTGCACCAACTCCCCTAATAGTAAATAATGTGATTTAATAGTATATATATGTGAACAAATAGTTATATAAGCATGTGAATTAGTATCAATTAATTTCTTATTTATCCGATAAATTATCCGATTTATCAATATAACCCCTAGACATCAATTATCATCGGAATAAATGTCGATTTTCACTAACACAAACAATTCCAACATAATAAAACTATTTTTATCAAAAATATAAAATTTGAAATTTAGAAGTTTGACTTTTCCGAAAAAAAGTCAACCGTTGACTTTGACCAAATAGTGAATCCTTTAAAATTTTGTGTTTATAGACTATTTTACTAATTTAGATAGTTTAGGACTCAAATATCACGTCTGCGTCTCTACAAATTCAACTCCAACAACATTCATCATTAATATTATAACTCAATATTTATCAACCAAATGTCGCTTCTGGAAAGAGGGCTTTCGATAATGATTTCTCCTGTTAGCAGCATGATTAGGTAACCAAATCTCTCCTCGACAGAACTTATAGACATTATAAATATTGAAATTTATAATATGTAAGACCCCAAAATTTTTTAAATAAAAGGAATTTTCTTTATTTATTATTTTGAAATAGTAAGGTGGATTTGATTAATGTGGCTAGTTATGGGTAAAATCTAAAATATTTTAAATAAGCAAGTGGTGATAAAATATTCATTGTTGTTTGGGGAATATTCGTTTGGTCATGGAATATTCTTACTATCGGGAATATTAAATGCGACACTGCGACCTTGTTGTGGGCCCCATAGCCGGAAAGTGATTGGATGAAAAAATGACAAATATAAGTTGTTTATAAATAACGGCGTAGTTGTTACCGTTAATACTGTTGGAATACCCGGTGGTTAAAACACACTAATACGCGTTGTTGAATAGTAGCATACGGTATTGCACCAATTATTGATTCTTACGTAAGAAGGCACTACTCAATAATGGTTACAGTAATTACTGTTCAGTATTTTATTTTATTGATTCAATAATTACTGCGTTGATATTTTATATTACTGTTGTTTCAATAAATTGTCATTACACAGTATTTTCTATTATCGAAGCAATAATTCATAATATCTGAATAATATTATTAGATAACATTATTGACAATGTCTAGAAAGTTCTGTCTAAGGAGAGGTTTGGTCATCTAATTGTTAGATTTGTAATATTCAAGAACGTAATCAAATTGCATAAAAAGTGCGAAAACGTGTAAAATCAGAGTTTAAAAAATTTACAAACCATATACCCGGATCACCCTTTATGCACAATTATTAATTAAACGAAAAAGATGAATAAGAAACATACCCTTGAAGATTCGAGCTTCCTCAGGTACAAGTTCACCTCCAATTCTTTTCGCGTTCAACTTGAATCCACCGGGTTTGGTTCCTTCCTTTGATCAACGTTAGCCACCCAAGTGTTTGGCCTCTAGAGGTGATCCACCAAGGATTTAAGAAGATGGGTGGTTGGCTAAACCTTAGTTTTTCTATCTCTATAGAAAAAGAGCGTACTCTCCCAATTATTGGAATTATTACGTATGTTGTAAAAGTCAACAACCAACCCACCCATAATAAGACTCCTCTTATTTATAGATGTGGGCAACCCACCTTAACAATTAAGGAATTGGGATTTATTTAATTAATTAAATTCTTTTAATTAATTAAGCTCCTTATTCTTATTAGGGATAATTAATTAAACTCCTTTAATTAATTTTTCTTCCTAATCGAATTAGGAATAAATGAGAAGTACTTATATTAAATTAATTCCTAAACTCTTTTAGAAATTAAAATAATAATAATTGTAATAATATTAATAAGACTCCTCTTATTAATTTATATTTAATATTTTAAAATATTAAATAATAAATATTAAGCTATTTAATTTATTCTATCACCATAGATTAAATTAAATATACATAACATATTATTACGATTATGCCATTAACTTCTTAAATAATTATTCTTCCTTTTATGGTGTGACCCTTTAGGTTCTCCATATTAAACCTAGGTTGTGAATAAATCAATTAGAATAATTCTAATCTTATTTAAATAAATAAATTAAATAATTAATTTATTTAAATAAATAATATTTATTCTACAATTGGGATAAGCCTCCCCAGCGATCAACGACTTTCCGGATAATATAGATTTCAACATTAATCATTAAAGAACCTTTGAGTAAATAGTTACTGTATCTGATTCAATCCTTCCACCATACTGATGTCTCGATTAAATATAAGGCATGGAATTTACATCAAGTCTTATTTTATTTAATTATATGTATTTCAACTCTTAAATGCACAACACCAAATAATGCAAATTAGAAACTTCTTTCTAATTTCATTACGCGCTTAACCAAGGACTACTGGGTTGTCATTTATCGAATCACATAGGACATTTCTCTTCTTTTAATAGAAGTGGTAGATTCTTTATTGATCATACATTATCTCCCTCAGTATAACTTATTATACCCAAACATACCCTTTGATATACCTAAGGGTCTTAAGGAATAAGTCAAAGTATAACTCATCATACACAAGATACTATGATGATCTCAAGTCCAAGGATCACTTGTCTTACTATCACTACAGAATTCCTATTGACAGTAAGTAAAACTCCATTAGGTATTCCTTAGCGAGCCAATGCTCATTGAACTTATTCTCTAATAAGCACCTACATACTTGCTTTAGTGTCTCCACACAAAATGATCATGAGATCAATCATCCTCATCCAATGAGCAAGCAACGTATGTACCAATCTATCCGGATTCACTAATCCCCAATTTAGTAATCCAATGATTGGGAACTATTTTAGTTTTAAGCTTTCTAAGAATTTAGATCTCATTAGAATGATCATCATCATTATTCTAAAAGCATTGCTTAAAACTATAGGTTTATCACATATTATAAAACAAAGATCATGTAGATAATTAAAAGCCTTTAATAAATTAATACTTTTTATTAATAAATGAATAAGATTGTTACAAAGTATATGATTTATCATCAAACATGATTGGCTTACGTGCATATAACTTTCAATCTCCCACTTGCACTAAAGCCAATCGCCATTTGTATCTTATACTCTTCTTCTCTAAGTGGCGATTATCCTGCTTTGTTGGATAAGTTTTAGTTAATGGATATGTAATGTTGTTCTTGAGAGTCCACCATCTCTATAGTGATTTCCCATCTTTCAATGATTCTTATAATCAAATGAAAGTGCCACAACACATGTTTAGATCCAAGATGAGACTTAGGAACTATTCCTAGTTACGTAATGAACTTTTAATCCAAACAATCAACTTGCAACTTCATTTATAGCTATATACTTTGTCTTTATCACTAAACCAAAGAACTCTTTCTTTGTTTGGAACCTTTCAATTCATCGCACTTTCGTTCAAGGTAACCCTTTACCTTAAAGTGGATTTTTCGTCGTCTTGGTGCATGCGAAAACTTGAGTCATAAATCCTCTAGTTTTAATTTAGACCCACCATGAATATGATCACATCCTTAGTGCTTGGGTTAAGCACTTTAAGATGTTTTCAGCGACTCATAGTGAACTTCTCCATAATATGGTGATCAACATCGGTCTCGTACATTTCATTGCATACATGATTGTCACTCATGCGACCTCTCTTTTCGAGAGTCTGTGGGGACTATTAAGAGAGATACACTCCATAGCTCATCGACATGAGACATCTCTTGGAGTTTTCCATGCTAAACGACTTTAGCATCAAATGAATATCGTTCCTTGGGTTAAGTCGAGCATCCTCTTAAATCTATCTATATAGATTTATATCCCCAATTAAGATAATCTTCCAAATCATTCATGGAGGAATGTTTAGACAACTTTATCTTTCTTGATTGTAGCATTGGTATGTCATTCCTTATCCGTAGTATATCAACATATAGTACTAGGAATGTCACGATGCTCCCAATCGACCCTTTTGTACACACTAGGTTCATTCTTATTTTGATAAAATCAAACTCTTTTGATTGCCCCATCAAAACGAATGTTCCATATTTGAGAAACTTGCTTCAATCCATTTCTCCGAGTGTCTACAACACTTACCTCATCGTATGTAATCGGATCATCATCTTCTATGATGTGTGTACCTCATCATCATCATCTATGATGAATCCATACCTCCTAGGTATCTTGATCTTATTCCGATTTACGATTCGATTTGTGGTATAATAGAATTATCTATCTACGTGTTCTCTTTATTTGACTTATAGTGTTTTGTGGTTCTTGAACTCTTGAAGATCTATTATCCTCCCACTAGCCCTTGATGATAAACACCTTTATCTTAGAAGGGAGCGTGTTTCATAACAAACACCTTTTGCTAAGTAGAATTATAGAACATATACCCTAAACTTACTTTAGGATGTCCCACAAATCATACATGTCAAATCTTGTCCCAAGCTTATCCTTTCAAACCTTTTCACATAATTTGGACAACCCTTTATCTTAACATACTTAAGATAAGGAATCCTCCTATCCATAACTTTTATGGAGTCTTGGGGCGGATTTTGAGGTTACCATTTTGTAGATATCACGACCATTTCTAGGACATTATCCCGGAAGATCTTTGGAATGTCGGTAAAATCATTATGGGCCGCACCATGTCCAACAAGGTACGATTTTTTTCATTCGGATACATCAATCAATTATTGCGTGTCGGGATGTGTCCATTATGAGAAACCATTTGAGATGATCAAGAAACTTATTGCACAAGTATTTATTCCTTGATCTAATCAAAGAATCTTAATACTTTGCCAATTTGTTTCACTTCTGAATTCTTTGAACCTTTCAAATAATTCACACTTGTATTTCAACAAATACATACATTCAACTCTTTGAATGACCATCTCCTTTTCTTATACTAGTTTGTTCCATATGCAAAATTATTTTCACGTAAGTCAAGTATACAAAATCCATTAAGTAATATTTCAGTTCTTTACAAAACATTATTATTATAAATAGAACAACAATTGTTCTTAATTATAATATCAAATTTCATTGTCCAACAACAAAATGAAAATAATGTTTCCAACGAGAACTGGAATATAATAACAACTTATTGACTTAATAGATTTGCCCGTAGGCAATGCTAAACTATAAGTTTCTATGGCTAATCAGTGAACCTTTGCTTTATTTTCCACACATGGATTACTTATATTTGTTTAGTTTTTTACTTACCTTGGTCCCTTCATAAATCTATATTTATGATAACCAAAGTCGGTATCCAATACCCAAGTAGAACCTTGACTTAAAGAAAAATTTATTTCAATCATGAACAAAAAGCGTATTATGTACCGAAACTTCACTAAGCTTCTTTGGTTAGCCTCTGCAAGATGCTTCTCGCAGTTTCTTTCCAGTGTCCAGGCTTATTGCAGTGGAAGCAAACTCCTTTGCTATCCGTGTCAGTTTTGTTCTTACTATCCTTTGTTTATGCCTTTTCTATATACCTTCTTTGAATCGTTCTTCTTTTCAGAAGATCCTTTGGCCCCTACCAGTAAGACATGGTCTTTCTTGGTTGGAAAGTGACTCTCATCATTTTTCAACATGTTAAGCAAATCAACGAAGCTGATATCTAGCTTGTTTATATGAAAAATTCACAACAATTGTGAAAGGAGTCCGGGAGTGAGTGCAATATCAAATCTTGGCTCAACTCTCCATCCATGACAAAACCAGTTGTCTAATTGATCAATCAAATTGATTATGTTAAGAACTTTTTATGCATCTTATAGTGCCATTGCCCATTCTAGATCGGAAGAGCTCCTTAGATATCGATATCTATCGGTCCTACTTTCCTCACCATCAACTACTTGATGTGCAAAAATATAGTAGGAGCATCCATAGTTTCATCTCGATCTTTGAAGCTCGTTACTTTCATGGATCTGAGCATGATGCATCGAGCTAAGCGTGCATCATCTTGCCACATTCTAAAAGTAGCAATCTCTTCCTCGGAGGCATTATGCGCAACCATTGCGAGGGATAGGCGTATTAAGGACATAAGATAGCTTTTTCAAATTGCTATGAGAACTATTCTCAAATTCCTTAACCAATCCGTTTAATTGATTACGGTTAATTTAGCATCTAATATGCTTCGCAGTGATAGTAATTTTAGACATTGTAAAATTCGTAAAATGAATTTGTAATTAACAACATTTTAACATACATTCTTTTATTAATTACCAAAATAAATTAGGTCTTGTTTTAAATTGGTATCTCCCACTATTTTCTTTAAACTATATTACCCTCACTTATATAGTTCGACAAAATCTAATTAAAGATTTGCTAGTGAGAATAAGGATCCCATTTCAAATGTATATAGCCTTGTGGTGACACAACAAACTATATATAAATAAATAGGTGAAGACAACTTTTGTCAATTACATCAACTATGCAACTCCTTTTCTTTTGCCTCTTAGATTATTTTGATCAGTGGTGGCACATCCGAATCAAAATTATCCAAGTTAAGTCAAACCTAGCACTCCATATATTCAAAAAAGAAAATATCATCCTTGTGGTGACACAACAAAATAATATTGTTCAATTTTCTTTATAAGCATCAAATGTGATAAATTAACATCTTAAATACTTAATACTTGCCTTGTGGTGACACAACAAACTCATATTAAATATTTAATACTCTATTAATTTTATCATGCTAGAAAGCGAATGACGTTCGATATTCCAAATATCTTTGAACGCTTAGGACTTAATATATAAAAATTGAGGGGTTTGTTATTAATGGTCTCATCTTGTTTAATACAAGCATGCACATATATATATAAAAATACGCGTCGTATTAATAAACATGCGAAGCATGTTTGCATAATATATAATATATATAATATAAGCATGCACATATAGAATACTATATTCTACTTGGATTGATTATGGACTTTTATTCTAGTTTGGTTCACTAGAGCCACCAAGTGAACCAAAAGGTCAAACCCTAGGGGTGCAAGAAATAATATTTAAATATAACTATTACATTTAAACCCAGACTCCATTACAAACGGGTCTTCACGCGCTCCTTGTTCCTTGATCTCTAATTTTTCAAAAATTAATTCTAACTATTCCTATTACAAAACTATTTAAAATAAATAGAAATCTTGATCGTGATCGAGGAAGAAACATAGGAGGAGATAGAATTTATATTAAGAAAAATTAGAAAAACGAGGTATCTTGAACCCCATTTAATAAAACCCATACATTCATGCATCCAACTAAAATAAAATCCAATCATATTGGTCAATAGTCCATAATCAATCCCATTTATTATCATACACATCACCATATGCATCAATAAATAACATTCATATCATAAATAATAAACATTCAATATATATAATGATATCATTTAATGGGCAAAATTTTGTTAGTATAAAATCTAGTTTTGAATCAAAATAAACTCCTTTATTTTAATCCAAATTTAAATCAAAATAAAACTATTTTATTTTAATTTATCCAATTTTGAATAAAATAAACTATTTTATTTTAATCAAAATCTTTAATCAAAATAAACTCCTTTATTTTAATTAATTATGGAATCCAATTCCATGTAAAAAAATAAACTCCTTTATTTAAGGAAACGCGGATTCTTTTCCTATTTACAAATAAACTCTTTTATTTTGAATAATATGAAATCTTATTTCATATTTAAATAAACTCTTTTATTTAAGGAAAGATGATTCTTTTTCCTATTCACAAATAAACCATTTTTTATTTTTGAATAATATGAAATCTAATTTCATATCAAAATAAACTCCTTTATTTAAGGAAAAATAGAATCCAATTTTAACTCCAATTAGTTATCATGAAATCCAATTCCAACTCTAATTAGTTAGCATGAAATCTAATTTTAAAATTAAAATAAACTTTATATTTTAATATAAAAATAAACTTTTTATTCTAATATTAAAATAAAATTTTATTTTAATAATAAAATTATTAAGAATATTATATATATATAATAATAAAACAAAACCGTTATTATATATATATATATATATATATATAATAAAGCCGTTTTTCTTGTTTCCTTGAATTCAGATTTGAAAAGCACCTTTGGGAATTCCGTAGCATGTTGCAGTTGTTCACGTCACCCTTTTGAAAACAAAGTAATCCTGTTACCGGATTTTTTTCTTGTTTTTTTGTTTTCCGTGCTCATGATTACTTTAATCATTACATGCTAATGATTACTATAATCATTACATGCTTATATCATATATAAATAATAAAGATTAATCATTACATGCTAATGATTACTATAATCATTACATGCTTATATCATATATAAATAATAAAAAGCTTTTCAGGACACTTTTCGTTTATATCATATATCATATATAAAAACGTGAATCAAATTTTTAACAGTCCGCTATATAACAAATTTTCGGGAATTTTTTTTTTTTTTTAATAAATTTTATAACATCAAAATTATACCCAATTAAATTGTTCTAAACACATATCAATATACATATCAAATTAAAACAATTAATAATTTCTATAAAGGTTTGGCTCTGATGCCACTGTTAGGTTTGTAATATTCAAGAACGCAATCAAATTGCATAAAAAAGTGCGGAAACGTGTAAAATCAGAGTTTAAAAAATTTACAAACCATATACCCGGATCACCCTTTATGCACAATTATTAATTAAACGAAAAAGATGAATAAGAAACATACCCTTGAAGATTCGAGCTTCCTCAGGTACAAGTTCACCTCCAATCCTTTTCGCGTTCAACTTGAATCCACCGGGTTTGGTTCCTTCCTTTGATCAACGTTAGCCACCCAAGTGTTTGGCCTCTAGAGGTGATCCACCAAGGATTTAAGAAGATGGGTGGTTGGCTAAACCCTAGTTTTTCTATCTCTATAGAAAAAGAGCGTACTCTCCCAATTATTGGAATTATTACGTATGTTATAAAAGTCAACAACCAACCCACCCATAATAAGACTCCTCTTATTTATAGATGTGGGCAACCCACCTTAACAATTAAGGAATTGAGATTTATTTAATTAATTAAATTCTTTTAATTAATTAAGCTCCCTAATCTTATTAGGGATAATTAATTAAACTTCTTTAACTAATTTTCCTTCCTAATCCAATTAGGAATAAATGAGAATACTTATATTAAATTAATTCATAAACTCTTTTAAAATTAAAAATAATAATAATTGTAATAATATTAATAAGACTCCTCTTATTAATTTATATTTAATATTTCTAAAATATTAAATAATAAATATTAAGCTATTTAATTTATTCTATCACCATAGATTAAATTAAATATACATAACATATTATTACGATTATGCCATTAACTTCTTAAATAATTATTCTTCCTTTTATGGTGTGACCCTTTTGGGTTCTCCATATTAAACCTATTGTGAATAAATCAATTAGAATAATTCTAATCTTATTTAAATAAATAAATTAAACAATTAATTTATTTAAATAAATAATATTTATTCTACTAATAGGGATAAGTCTCCTAGCGATCAACGACTTTTCGATAATATAGATTTCAACATTAATCATTAAAGAACCTTTGAGTAAATAGTTACTGCATAATTCAATCCTTCCACCATACATGTCCCAATTAAATATAAGACATGGAATTTCACAAGTCTTATTTTATTTAATTATATATATTTCGACTCTTAAATGCACAACACCAAATAATGCAAATTAGAAACTCCTTTCTAATTTCATTCTTCCTCGCCAAGGACTACTTGGGTTGTCATTTATCGAATCACATAGACATTTCTCTTCTTTTAATAGAAGTGGTAGATTCTTTATTGATCATACATTATCTCCATGTATAACTTATTATACCCAAACATACCCTTTGATATACCCTAAGGGTCTTAAGGAATAAGTCAAAGTATAACTCATCATACACAAGATACTATGATGATCTCAAGTCTAAGGATCACTTGATTACTATCACTACAGAATTCCTATTGACGGTGAGTAAAATTCCATTAGGTATTCCTTAGCGAGCCAATGCTCAAAGGAACTTATTCTCTAATAAGCACCTACATACTTGTTTTAGTGTCTCCACACAAATGATCATGAGATCAATCATCCTCATCCAACGAAAGAAGCAACGTATGTACCAATCTATCCTGGGATTCACTAATCCCCAATTTAGTAATCCAATGATTGGGAACTATTTTAGTTTTAAGCTTTCTAAGAATTTAGATCTCATTAGAATGATCATCATCATTATTCTAAAAGCATTGCTTAAAACTATGGGTTTATCACATATTATAAAACAGCATCATGTAGATAATTAAAAGCCTTTAATAAATTAATACTTTTTATTAATAAATGAATAAGATTGTTACAAAGTATATGCTTTATCATCAAACATGATTGGCTTGTGTGCATATAACTTACACTAATTGCGCGCCAATAAGAAGAAATTCTTATTGGAAAACCCCTCTTTCGAACCGTGCAGTTTATCAATAATGTGATTACATATTATTTGTGAATAATTAATTATTAATTTATATGATGAGAAAAATATTGATTTTATGAGGATATAGATGGAGAAAATTTTAATGTGACAATTATTGAAAATTAATATTTTATCTTTTTACGATAAAATAATTCATTTAAATATATTATTTTAATAATATATTAATGGTGATATTTTTACAATGAATATGGGATATATGAATAAATGAGGAGGAAGAGTATTTTTGTTGGATTAAATGTTTAACACATGTTTTGTGTGTTGGTGGACCCATTTCTTGTTAAAAATTGATTATGTAGGCGTAAAAATCGATCGTTTGTGGATTTCGGTCAATTTCTGTTTGGAATTTGGAAAAACTTTCTTCTGCAAAGTTGTAGAGAATTGAATTTCCTATAAAAACATGCGAGATTCGAATTTTCTGATAAAATAGCTATTTATTATAAATTATTGAAGTTTCAGAGTTCCGAAATAATTGATTTTTGGGAGTTTTAATTAATTATTTTGAGAAAAACGTTTTTGGTGAGTTTGTGAACCTTATTTAACATGTGCTATGGCTGAAATCAGATTTCAAAGGTGGGCTAAGGAATTTTGTTTATAAATAATATTATTATATTCAATTTTCTACTTTGGTGTTCTAAGCATTTTCCTATAAATAGGGAGCTTTAGGTTAGAATTGAAAATCACACCAAAATTGAAGTTTTCTCTATTTTTCTCTCTCGATTTTTGAGCGTATTCTTGTGAGTATACTTTGAGTGTTGATATACTGGTGCAAGTTCAAGTCATAGCCTTTATATCCTGTGTTTCAAACGAGAAGTCTCATCTTTTCGAGGTAAGGGATGTTATTTTCTTCGTAAATGATATTATTTCTTCAATATCATTATGCCAAAATATTGGTGTGAATTTTTATCAAATTTGGAACTTTTTCATGTCGGAGTTACTATTCACGAGTTACTATTCATGAGTTACTATTCACGAGTTACTATTCACGAGTACTATTCACGAAGCGTGATGATGTTTTTGTGAAATTTCTATCTTTTGGTGTCGGAGTTACTATTCACGTGTATACGGCCTTATTCACGATATCTGACACTATTCATGAATACGGTACTATTCATCGAAAAATAAAATTTCTTCTTTTTGTCCAAAATATCTATTCTGGATACTAGCTTTGATTGTATCCATGTTTTGATCATTCTTGAATTTTACTTCAGTATGATTATTTATGAAGTATTTTTGAACTCGGATTGTTTAAAGTATGAATCCATAATACTTGTTCTTTTGTTTCACTGGATTCATTTTCTTTAAAATATTTTTCATCATCCTCAGTCCTAAATGATGATGTTACTGAATATCTTTGGCCTGTAGTGCAAAGAAGGTTGATTTTCTTATGAATATCTTTGGCCCAGTAGTGCAAAGATGAGCAGTGTTAAGATGAACATGGCCAAGTGATGAATATCTTTGGCCTTTAGTGCAAAGATGAACAGTGTTGAGATGAACATGATGGATTGATGAATATCTTTGGCCCAGAGTGCAAAGATGAATATTTGATTTGAGATGAATATTGATTGATGTTACGGGATAAAATATTGATGATGGATTTTTAAATTCATAGATTATAGTAGATTTCATTCTCTCACGTAACTCTTACTATGAATTATTATTACTGCATTGAATATTGATCTGAAACTTGTTGTACATTGTATTCTATCGATTTTTCTCTCATTGAAGACTAATGATAATTTGTTCTATATTATCTTAGTTATAACATTCTTTACTGGGCTAGTTGAGCTCACCCTTTCCTTTTGTTCCGTTTTTCTTCTCAGGAAGCGAGATTATAGCAGGAACTAGTCGGGGTGTGGAGTGATGGTTCTAGATAGTTGTTTTAGTAGTCCTCACTATTCGTAAAATCTCCGTATCAATAATGAGGATTTATTTGAGTGTGGATATTGTCTAGAAGACAATATTTGTATTTAAACTCACGCTTTATGTGTTTATGCGTATTTTTTGCGACAAATATATTAATAAAGTTGTAGTTGTTTACGTTTTACCATGTATTTGGCGACTCGAAAAGGGTTGGATGGAATGGACCTATTTTGGGCGTCCATGCGGTTGGTATCGAGCTTGGGATATGATCTCCGGTGGAGATCGGAATAGAACTAAGAGGGAGAGACGAGTAAATCCTTCGCTAAGTGTGTCCTACTAGCTTATTATTTGTTAGTTGGTCGAGTATAGGGATATTATGTGGTATGTTAATTTGTTTAATTAACCCTTATTTTATAAGCGATATTTGAGAATGTTGATGTAAGACCGAAAATTTTTTTAAATAAAAAGGAATTTCCTTTATTTATTATTTTGAAATAGTAAGGGTTGATTTGATTAATGTGGATAGTTAAGGGTTAAATACGCAAATATTTCAAAATAAGCAAGTGGTTATAAAATATTCATTTTGTTGGGAATATTCGTTTGGTCGTGGAATATTAAATGCTTTGTCGGGAATATTCGCATGCGACGCTTGCATGACCATGTGTGGGCCCCATAACTGAAAGCGATTGGATGAGGAAAACGACAAAGTTTGGGTGGTTATAAATAACGGCGTAGTTATTCTGGTTAAGATCTGCTGGAATACCCTTGTTAAAATACTGATATCTGGCGTGGTTGCACAAGATGGTAGCACCAGATTGCATTATTGATTGTTGAATTATTGATCCTTACGTAAGAAGGCACTACTCAATAATTGTTACGATGAATTACTATTCGAAGATTTTATTTTATTGATTCAATAATTCTTTGCGTTGGTATTTTATATTATTGTTGTTTCAATAATTGTCAACTGCACAAGATTTCCCATTATCGGATCAATAATTCATATTATTTGAATAATATTATTAGATAACATTATTGGCAATGTCTAGAAAGTTCTCGTCTAAGGAGAGGTTTGGTCACCTAATTGCGGCGCCCGAAGAGAGAGATCCTTATTGAAAGCCCCTCTTTCTGAGAACCGCTGGTTTATCATAATTGTGATTCTGTAATATTATTTGTGAATAATTAATTATTGATTCATATGATAAGGAAATATTTATTTTATATGAATATAAATGATGGATTTATTTATGTGGTTATTAATGAAGGAATTAATCTTTGAGATGTTTTATTTGTATTTTGTCGGATTGGAGGTATTAAAAGATCAAATCGGTGTTATTACGACTTTTATTGTGTGAGTTATAATATTTAATCCGACCAGTTGGATCGTTGTAATTTTTGGATATGTTATACATATATAAGTTGAGTATATGTCCACAAATTTTGAACCGTTAAAGATGAGCGTATAATTTATTATGAATTTTAAGAGGTGATTGATTCGAAATTAGGTTATAAATGATTTTGGTGGAAAATTCTAGAATTGGTGGGCCCCACTTTTGGTTGGTGAGAAATGTGCTCAATTGAATTTTCAAATGTGGTGGGTGGAAATAGTAGCGAGTAAAGCCATCGAAGTTGCAGAGTTAAGTCCGCTTTTTGCGTCTCTAACATTTTTCTATAAATAGAGGGCTAAGTTAAATTGAAAATCACACCGTAAAACAAAGTTTTCTCTTTCTCTCTATATTATTGAGCGTATTTTGTGAGTATTTAGATACTTTGAGAGTTCTTGCTTGATCAAGTTTTATTCAAAGATCACTTCCGACCTTCCTTTCAAGCAATCGATTCTTTGAAGTAAGGGATATTATTTTTTTCGTAATGATATTATTTCTTCAATATCATTATCTTTGAAATGTTGATCCGAAGTTTTTATCAAATTTGGAACTTTTTCATGTCCGGGTTACTATTCATGAGTTACTATTCACGAGTTACTATTCATGAGTTACTATTCACGAGTTACTATTCACGAGTACTATTCACGTGAAGCGTGAAGATGTTTTTTGTGGAATTTTTATCTTTTGGTGTCTGAGTTACTTATTCACGTATCGGACTATTCACGATATCTGACTATTCACGATACTATCGGCACTATTCAATCGAAAATAAAAATTTCTTCTTTTCGTCCAAAATATCTATTCTCGAATACTAGCTCGATTGTATTCATATTTTGATCATTCTTGAATTTTACACCACTATGATTATTTTTTTTGAGTATTGTTGGACATGGATAAAACAAAGTACGAATCCTTAATCCTTAATCCTTGTCATTTTGTTTCACCGGATTCGTTCTTTAAAAATATTTTCATCATCCTCGGTCTTAAATGATGATATTATTGAATATCTTTGGCACGTAGTGTAAAGATGAATGATTTACGAAGAATATCTTTGGCACCGTAGTGCAAAGATGAGCAGTGTTTAAATGAACATGACCGATCGATGAATATCTTTGGCCTTTAGTGCAAAGATGAATAGGTGTTGAGATGAACATGATCGATTGATGAATATCTTTGGCACAGTAGCGCAAGATGAATATTTGATTTGAGATGAATATTGATTGATGTTACGGGGATAAAATATTGATGATGGATTTATTAAATTCATAGATTATAGTAGATTTCATTCTCTACGTAACTCTTATGAATTATTATTTCCGCTGCGAATATTGATCTCGAAACTTGTTGTCTATTGTATTCTATCGATTTTTCCTGTTGAAGACTAACGATAATTTGTTGTATATTATCTTAGTCATAATATTCTTTACTTGGGCTAGTTGAGCTCACCCTTTTCCTTGTTGTTCCATTTTTCTTCTCGGGGAGGCGAGAATGTAGCGAGTACTAGTCGAGGTATGGAATGAAGGTTCTAGAGAGAGTTGTTTAGTAGTCCTCACCATTTTGTAAAATAATGTATCAATAATTATGATGGGGATTTATTTGCGTGTGGATATTGTCTGTAAGACAATATTATATTTAAACTCACAAGATATATTATGTCGTATTTCACACGACATTTGTATTATTGAAGTTGTAGTTTACTTCTTGTACCATGTATTTGGCGACTCGGAATGGGTGCTTTGTGTATACCTATTTTTTGGGGCGTCCACAGTTGGTATCAAAGCTTAGGGATATGATCTCTGGCGGAGATCGGGAATAGAACTAGGAGGGAGAGACGAGTAAATCCTTCGCTAGTGTGTTTCTACCTAAGCTTATTTGTTGGTTGGTCATAATATAGGGGTATTATGTGATTTGTTAATTTATTTAATTAACCCTTGTTTTATGATAGTTTTTAAGAATGGTCACGAGAACGTTAACAATGGAGTGAATGAGATCGTGGAGACACCTCTAATCGCCAACCGTGATAATGTGATGTCGGTGAAGAAGGAATTAGAGATATCCAAAAGTGAGTGAAGAATTGATAGTTACAGACCTTAGATAGTCGCGAGAGTAAATGGTGAGAGTGAGGAAGAAGAGGAAGAAGAGGTACACAAGAGAGTTTATTAGAGGTATTTTATGATCAAAATGTAGAATTGCAAAATCGTATTCATGAGTTAGAAGAAGCGGTGAAGAATTGCGAGCGATCGTGGAGCAAAAGGATGCAACGATTCAAGCTTGTGTTACCCGATATGTGATGCTTGAATGAAGCACTCTTTGGCGAGTATAAGATGATAAAGTCGGAATCGAAATGAAAAGAAGAAATAATCGAACGAGTGAAAATGAGTGATGCATGGGTAAAAGCCGCACGACGCGTTGATATTATAGAAAGAGATGTCCAATCTAAAAGAAAGATTTAACGATGACGGAAGACGTCGTTACAGCAAGATCATCGACCAAAGAACAAATTCTAGGGAAGAGAACGATCGCCAGGTTAGATCTTACTGATCATGGAGAGGAGGGACATATAAGGTCAAACTGTTCAAAGCCTTCCAAGGTATGTTTTAGTTGTGGAAAAGATGGTCACATAGCTCGATTTTGTCCTATAAATAAATCAAGTCCAGTTGGGACGTTGGCACCGAGCGGATATAGAAAAAGTCAAAGTCAACGATTCTTTGGAAGAAGCGTTTTCATGATTCGGTCAAAAATGCGAGGAACCCGAATGAAGTTAGCACAAGTTAGTTAATTATAAGTTCTTGCGAAGTTTATACCTTACTAGATATCGGTTATACCCATTCTTTTATCTCTTTGCTTACCAACGTTTGAACTTGACTACTGAAGAAATTAAACTTTGACCTATCATGGAGACTCCATTAGAAGAAACTTTCATTACATCCGTTGTTTAAAAATCTTGCTTGATTCAAGTTGGCACTATCACATTACACGTTAACCTTATTTCTATAGAGATATTTGCTTTTGATGTGATTTTAAGGTTAACTACTCATCACGCCAAATTGATTGCTTTTGTAAGGTTGTTAGTTTTCATATTCCTAAGCAACTTTGTTATTCAATTCAAGCAATCAAACCATTGTAGTCAAACATTTTCATATCAAGCCATGAAGTCATTCGCTTTATTACGGATGTCAAGTTTTCTTAGTCCATGTTATGGATTTGAATAAAGACACGTCGATTTGAATAATATTCCTGTTGTTATTGATTTTTCCCGACGTATTTCAAGAAGAATTTCTTGGTTTACTCCCAAAACCCGATATTAAATATTGTATCGACTTTGAACCCTAGACAAAACTCATTTCTAAAATCTCATATCGAATGGCTCTATTGAACTTCGAGTTAAAAATTCAACTATAGAATTTGGTACCGAGCCTTTATCTTGTGACTTCCTTTGTGGAATTTACCTGGCCGACTCTCTATAGGGACGTCATATTCGATGCGATAAGAAATCGATAGGTGTCATTGTGACGTCTTATCCAAGATTGGGATATGAGTCACGATTGAGAGCAACCTAAGTCGATAATCAAAATACGTAGCTTTCAGGCTTAGTTGGTTATTATCGGAGATTCGTTGAAGGATATTCTCGAATCGCTATTCCATTATCGCAAATGACTCGTAGAGATCCAAAATTTGAATGGAGCAAGGAGGTGGGAAGAGCTTGAAGAACTCAAGAGAGACTCATTTCAAAGACATGTTACACCATGCCATCCTGGAAAAGCGAACGTGGTAGGCGACGTGTTGAGTAGAAAATCGTATACAAGTCTGATATCGATATTGTCAAAGACTAATTTCGTATAATTTACAAATAATAGAGATGGAGATGAAAACTCTAGGTATCCACGTGATGATATACGAGTATAATCGACTTTAATCGATAAAGTTAAAGTCGCTCAAGCCACCGAATTCGGAGGCGATGCGTATGAAGAAGAAAGAAAGTACAAGAAGGAGCTATTCCTAAGCGAGAATTGATGAAGAAGGAATACTTGAGTCCACTCTGCACTTTGTGTTCCTAACGACTTCGATTTGAAGTACAAGATTATGATGGAGGCACACAATACACCATTTGCAATCCATCCTCGAAGTACTAAAATGTATCGTGATCTTCACATACATTTTGGTGGAACAATATGAAGAGAGAGATTGCAAAGTTTATCTCGATGTGTTTAACTTGCCAACGTGTAAAGGCGGAGCATCTAGTACCTAAGGGTCTCATTTGCAACCACTTGAGATTCCGAAATGGAAGTGGGAACATATTACCATGGATTTCACACGGGTCTTCCTACGGTTTCTCAAGGCATCAATGCTATTTGGGTTATTGTTGATAGATTAACCAAATCGCTCATTTCTTGCCGATACGGAGACTTATTCCTTGAACGTCTTGCTAGTATATGCGTAAATGAGATTGTGAGGTTGTATGGCATGCACGTATCCATAGTTTGGATCGTGACCCAAGATTCACTTCAAGATTTTGGGTTAGCTTGCAAAAAGCTATGGGCACGGATTTGCGATTTAGTTCGACATACCATCCCCAAACGATTTGACAATCGAGAGGACTATTCAAACTCTTGAAGATTTATTAAGACTCGTGTCCTGAACTTCAAGGGCGGTTGGGATAAGTATTTACCATTGGTGGAATTCTCCTACAACAATGCGGTTATTAGGCAAGTATAGGTGTGGCTCCATTTGAAGCATTATATGGACGAAAATATCGTTCTCCAATATGTTGGGATGAGGTGGGTGAAGCAACATTGTTGGGACCCGAAAGTTAAGACGTATGACTCACCGAAAAGATCCAAATGATTCGACAACGTATATAAATCGGCACAAGATCGATAAAAGAGTTATGCGGATCTTCATCGAAAGGACGTGGAATTTAGTGTAGGGATCATGTATTATTGCGAGTTGCTCCATGGAAGGGAGTTACAAGATTTGGGGAGAGAGGAAAGCTCAATCCACGATTTATTGGTCCATTTCAAATTCTTGACCGAAAGTAGAAATGTAGCCTATAGACTTGCGTTACCTCCAAGTATGTCTCGTGTTCATAATGTGTTTCACATATCGGTGCATTTCGTAAATATGTGAAAGACCCGAACCCACGTTATAGAGTTAGAACCCAGGACGAGATAGCCAAGACTTAACGTATGAGGAGGTACCACAAGATTTTGGATAGGAAGGAGCATGTCCCTACGCCAAGAAAGGTCATACCACAAGTTAAAGTTTTGTGGAGGAATCATGCTTTATAGAGGAAATGACACAGGAATTGGAAACTAAATGAAAGCGAGGTATCCTCACCTTTTCAAACACTGTGTATCGCGTCGTCAATTTCGAGGACGAAATTTCATAAGGAGGGAGGTTGTAAGACCGAAAATTTTTTAAATAAAAAGGAATTTCCTTTATTTATTATTTTGAAATAGTAAGGGTTGATTTGATTAATGTGGATAGTTAAGGGTTAAATACGCAAATATTTCAAAATAAGCAAGTGGTTATAAAATATTCATTTTGCTCGTCGGGAATATTCGTTTGGTCGTGGAATATTAAATCTTGTCGGGGAATATTCGTATGACCACAAGCAGCCCGTGTGTGGGGCCCCATAACTGAAAGCGATTGGATGAGGAAAACGACAAAGTTTGGGTGGTTATAAATAACTGGGCGTAGTTATTACTGATTAAGATCGTTGGAATACCCGGTGGTTAAAATACTGATACGCTGCGTCGCATAAAGAAGATTACCGGTATTGCACATTGTTGAATTATTGATCCTTACGTAAGAAGGCACTTTACTCAATAATTGTTATAGTAATTACTATTCAAAGATTTTATTTTATTGATTCAATAATTGTTGCGTTGGTATTTTATATTATTCTTTGTTTCATAATTGTCACCGCACAATATTTCCCATTATCGGATCAATAATTCATATTATTTGAATAATATTATTAGATAACATTATTGGCAATGTCTAGAAAGTTCTGCTCTAAGGAGAGGTTTGGTCACCTAATTGCGGCGCGATGAGAGAGATCCTTATTGGAAAGCCCCCTCTTTCCTGGGAACGGCCTGGTTGTCATAATTGTGATTCTATAATATTATTTGTGAATAATTAATTATTGATTCATATGATAAGGAAATATTTATTTTATATGAATATAAATGATGGATTTATTTATGTGGTTATTAATGAAGGAATTAATGCTGAGATGTTTTATTTGTATTTTGTTGGATTGGAGGTATTAAAAGATCAAATCGGTGTTATTACAGCTTTATTGTGTGAGTTATAATATTTAATCCGACTGTTGGATCGTTGTAATTTTTGGATATGTTATACATATATAAGTTGAGTATATGTCCACAAATTTTGAACCGTTAAAGATGAGCGTATAATTTATTATGAATTTTAAGAGGTGACTGATTCGGAAATTAGGTTATAAATGATTTTGGTGAAAAATTCTAGAATTGGTGGGCCCCACTTTTGGTTGGTGAGAAATGTGCTCAATTGAATTTTCAAATGTGGTGGGTGGAAATAGTAGCGAGTAAAAGCCATCGGTTGCAGTTAAGTCTGCCTTTGCGTCTTAACATTTTTCTATAAATAGAGGGCTAAGTTAGAATTGAAAATCACACCGAAAACAAAGTTTTCTCTCTCTCTCTCTCTATATTATTGAGCGTATTTTGTGAGTATTTAGATACTTTGAGAGTTCTTTGTTCAAGATAAGTTTTATTCAACATCACTTGACCTTTCCTTTCAAGTACCGATTCTTTGAAGTAAGGGATATTATTTTTTTCAGAATGATATTATTTCTTCAATATCATTATCTTTGAAATGTTGATCCGAAGTTTTATCAAATTTGGAACTTTTTCATGTCTGGGTTACTATTCATGAGTTACTATTCACGAAGTTACTATTCATGAGTTACTATTCATTCACGATTACTATTCACGAGTACTATTCATGAAGCGTGAAGATGTTTTTGTGGAATTTCTATCTTTTGGTGTCTGAGTTCTTATTCACGTATATCGCACTATTCACGTATCTGACACTATTCACGATACGGCACTATTCAATAGAAAAATAAAATTTCTTCTTTTCGTCCAAAATATCTATTCGAATACTAGCTCGATTGTATTCATATTTTGATCATTCTTGAATTTTACACCACTATGATTATTTTTGAGGTATTGTTGGACATGGATAAAACAAAGTACGAATCCTTAATCCTTAATCCTTGTCATTTTGTTTCAATCGGATTCGTTCTTTAAAAATATTTTCATCATCCTCGGTCTTAAATGATGATATTATTGAATATCTTTGGCTCAGTAGTGTAAAGATGAATGATTTACGAAGAATATCTTTGGCTCAGTGCAAAGATGAGCAGTGTTTAAATGAACATAATCGATCGATGAATATCTTTGGCCTTTAGTGCAAAGATGAATAGGTGTTGAGATGAACATGACCGATTGATGAATATCTTTGGCTGCGGTGCAAAATGAATATTTGATTTGAGATGAATATTGATTGATGTTACGGGATAAAATATTGATGATGGATCGTTAAATTCATAGATTATAGTAGATTTCATTCTCTACGTAACTCTTCTATGAATTATTATTTCATTGCGAATATTGATCTGAAACTTGTTGTCTATTGTATTCTATCAGATTTTTCCTGTTGAAGACTAACGATAATTTGTTGTATATTATCTTAGTCATAATATTCTTTACTGGGCTAGTTGAGCTCACCCTTTTCCTTGTTGTTCCATTTTTCTTCTCGGAGGCGCGAGAATGTAGCGAGTACTAGTCGGGGTATGGAATGAAGGTTCTAGAGAGAGTTGTTTAGTAGTCCTCACCATTTTTGTAAAATAATGTATCAATAATTATGATGGGGATTTATTTGCGTATGGATATTGTCTAGAAGACAATATTATATTTAAACTCACAGTATATATTGTCGTATTTCACACGACATTTGTATTATTGAAGTTGTAGTTTACTTCTTGTACCATGTATTTGGCGACTCAGAATGGGTGTTGTGTATACCTATTTTGGGGGCGTCACAGTTGAGAATGTTAACAGTGGAGTAAATGAGACTGTGGAGACGCCTGTACTCACCAACGAGGAGAACGTGCAACAGGCTGGAAATATTCCTCCTGTAAACAACACCACTGATCAGACGATGAACGGCATGATGTTTAGAAGCTTTTTTGCAGTTCATGTAAAACCAGACGAGAGAGATTCGTGCATAAAATACGGGTGAAAATGATAGAAACGCGCGGTTTGTCAAGGCCAAACAATTCAAAGAGTTGGGACCACCAGAATTCTGGGGAAAGCCAGATCCGATTAAGGCGGAGACGTGGGTCAAGCAGATTACCAAGATATTTGATGTCTTGGGATGCACGGAGGAACAGAAAGTTCCATTCGCTACTTTTATGTTCCGTAACGAGGCGATTCTTGGTGGAAATCAGTGAAGCGTACCCATCCATTTGCACTTTCGGATGTGTGGGAGATTTCAGAAGCAGTTCAATGACAAGTACTTCCACGAAAGTATTCGTCATATGAAGGAAGTGGAGTTTATTAGATCGGAGCGAGAATAACATGGCGGTGTCCCAAAGACAAGGCGAAGTTCATGGAGTTATCGAGTTTTGCACCTCATTTGGTGGAGAATGAGGAACGTATGACGCGGATGTTTCTTAGAGGTTTGAAACCCGACATACGTCAGTATCTCATTTCTCATAAATTTTCTCTCTATTCAGATGTTGTAAACAGGGCTCAATTATTAGAGCGAGATAACGAGTACGCAGACAACCGAGGGACCACAACCGATAATAATCTAGATAGCGATCAACAAAACAACGATAACCAATGGAGAAAGAAAAAAAAGACGGACAAAAATGGTAACCACTCGGGTGGTAATCGTGGTATAAGACCCCAACTTATTATTAATGAAATTTAATTTTCTCTATTTATTATTTTGAAATAGTAAGGGTTGATTTGATTAATGTGAATAGTTATGGGTAAAATACGAAATATTTCAAAATAAGCAAGTGGTTATAAAATATTCATTGTTGTTTGGGAATATTCGTTTGGTCGTGGAATATTCTTTTGTCAATATTCGCATTTGCTGACAAGTAGCGATATTTTATGGGCCCCATAACTAAAAGCGATTGGATGAAGAAAACGACAAATATAAGTGGTTTAAAAATAATCACAGTAGTTATTACAGATTAATCTTGTTAAAATACTTTCGGTGGTTAAAACACGGAAGTACCAGGTATTGCACCAATTATTGATTCTTACGTGAAGAAGACACTACTTAATAATGGTTACACGATAATTCTTTATCAAGATTTTATTGATTTAATAATTGTTTGCGTTGATATTTTATATTCTTTGTTGTTTGATAATTGTCATTACACGTATATTTTTCATTATCGATGCAATAATTCATATTATCCTAAATAATATTATTAGATAACATTATTGCATGAATGTCTAGAAAGTTACGTCTAATGAGAGGTTTGGTCACCTAATTAACTTGCCAATGAAGGAGAAATTCTTATTGAAAGCCCTCTTTCCTGAACCACAGTTTGTCAATATTGTGATTACGTAATATTATTTGTGAATAATTAATTATTGATTCATATGATGAGAAAAATATTGATTTTATGTGGATATAGATGGAGAAAATTTTTAATGTGACAATTGTTGAAAATTGAAATTTTATCTTTTTCGATAAAATAATTCGTTTAAATATATTATTATATTTTAATAATATAATAATGGTGATATTTTTACAACGAATGTGGGATATATGAGTATCGAGGAGGAAGAATATTTTGTTGCAATAAATGTTTAAAACATGTTAAACATGCTCGGTGGGACCCCATTTATTGACCGAAATTTGATTATAACTTTAAAATCGCTTGGTTGTGGATTTCGTCAATTTTTGTTTGGAATTTGGAAAACTTTCTTCCGCAAAGTTGTAGAGAATTGAATTTCCTATAAAATTCGCGTGATTTGAATTTTTCCGCAAAAAGGCTATTTATTATGAATTATTGAAGTTCAAGTTCAAAATAATTGATTTTTGGAAGTTTTAAATATTTAAAATTAAAAAACGTTTTTTTTGTTGTTAGTCTTGTGTAGTGGGCTGGTTGGTGGTGATGTTGGGCAAATTAAGTGTGCGTTGGAAAATATATATCTATATTATTAATTTATTAAATTTTCTGCTTTGGTGTTCTAAGATTTTCCTATAAATAGGTGCTTAGGTTAGAATTGAAAATCACACCGTAAATCAAGTTTTCTCTCTATATTATCGAGCGTATTCTTGTAAGTATTTTGAGTATACTTTGAGTATTGCTATACTGATTGCAAGTTCAAGTCATAACTTATATCCTGTGTTTCAACTAAGATCTTTGTCTTTGAAGGTAAGGGATATTATTATTTTTAAGTAATGATATTATTTCTTCAATATCATTATCTTTGAAATATTGATCTGAAGTTTTATCAAATTTGGAACTTTTGGTGTCTGAGTTACTATTCACGTATTCTGATCTTATTCACGAATACGGCCTTTATTCATCGAAAAATGAAAATTTTCCTTTTAAATCAAAAGTATCTATTGTGGATACTAGCTTTGATTGTATCCATGTTTTGATCATTCTTGAATTTTACACCACTATGATTATTTTTGAGGTATTTTGGACATGGATAAAACAAAGTACTAATCCTTAATCCTTGTCATTTTGTTTCACCGGATTCGTTTCTTTAAAATATATTTTCATCATCTTCATCTTAAATGATGATATTATGGAATATCTTTGGCACAGTAGTGCAAAGATGAATGATTTCTGAAGAATATCTTTGGCCGTAGTGCAAAGATGAATGTGTGTTTAGATGAACATGACTAAATCGATGAATATCTTTGGCTCAGAGTGCAAAGATGAATATTTGATTCCGATATATATTGATTGATGTTACAGGGATAAAAGATGAGACGATGAACTTTTAAATTCATACATAGAAGATGTGGTTTGCATTCTCTACTTAACTCTTCTAATGAATTATTATTTCCGGCTGCGAATATTGATTTAAAATTTGTTGTCTATTGTATTCTATTAGATTTTTCCTGTTGAAGACTAACGATAATTTGTTGTATATTATCTTAGTCATAATATTCTTTATTGGGCTAGTTGAGCTCACCCTTTTCCTTTTGTTCCATTTTTCTTCTTAGGAGGCGAGAATATAAATGAGTGCAGTCGGGGTATGGAATGAAAGTTCTAGAGAGAGTTGTTTAGTAGTCCTCACCATTTTTGTAAAATAATGTATCAATAAATGTGATGAGGATTTATTTGAGTATAGATATTGTCTAGAAGATAATATTTGTATTTAAACTCACAGTTTTACTGTTGTAATAATAAAGTTGTAGTTGTTTCTGTACCATGTATTGACAACTCAGAATGGGTGATGTATACCTATTTTGGGGGCGTCACAGTGGCCATGAAAATAGAAGAAGCGAGTCAGGGGGAGATTTTAAAAAGAGGAGATTAAACAACGACCATGTGAAGACATCAACACCAGCAACAACTTGTTCCAAGGGAGGAGAAAGACCACCGATCGTATGATACAAATGCGGGAAGCCCAAACTGGCCACAACAATTTAAGGTATGCTATAATTATGAAAAAGAAGGACATATCGCTCGAGATTGTACGGTATCGAAACCCAGTCAAGCGAGAATGGTGACTCAAAAGGATATCCCAGAAAAGTCAAAGTCAACGGTTCCTGGAAGAGCGTTTGTCATGACCGATCAAAATGCTAGGAACCCGAACGAAGTTAGCACGAGTTAGTTAATTATAAATTCTTGCGAAGTTTATACCTTACTAGATACCGGTTCTACCCATTCTTTTATCTCTCTTGCTTGCGCTCAACGTTTAAACTTGACTACGGAGAAATTAGACTTTGACCTATTTATGGAGACTCCGTTAGGAGAAACTTTCATTACATCCGTTGTTTAAAAATCTTGCTTGATTCAGTTGGCACTATCACATTACACATTAACCTTATTTCTATAGAGATATTTGCTTTTGATGTGATTTTAAGGTTAACTACTCATCATGCCGAAATTGATTACTTTCGTAAGGTTGTTAGTTTTCATATTCTTAAGCAACCTCATTATTCAATTCAAGCAATCAAACCATTGTAGTCAAATATTTTCATATCAAGCCATGAAGTCATTCGTTTATTATGGATGTCAAGTTTTCTTAGTCCATGTTATGGATTTGAATAAAGATACGTCGATTTGAATAATATTCTGTTGTTATTAATTTTTCCCGACGTATTTCTGAAGAATTTCTTGCTTACTCCCAAAGCTCGATATTAAATTTTGTATCGACTTTGAACCCTTACAAAACTCATTTCTAAAATCTCATATCAAATGGCTCCTATTGAACTTCGTGAGTTAAAATTCAACTATAAATTTGGTACTGAGCCTTTATTTGGTGACTTCCTTTGTGGAATGCACCGCCGCATCTCGTAGGGACACCATATTAGTCGCGATAGTAAAGCGATAGGTGTCATTGTAACGTCTTATCCAAGGTTGGGATATGAGTCACGATTGAGAACAACCTAAGTCGGTAATCGAAATACGTAGCTTTAGGCTTAGTTGGTTATTATCGAGATTCGTTGAAGGATATTCTCGAATCGCTATTCCATTATCGCATGACTAACTTTCGTAGAGATACAAAATTCGAATGGAGCAAGGAATGTGGGAAGAGCTTCAAGAACTCAAGAGAGACTCATTTCAAAGACATGTTCGACCATGCCATCTTGGAAAAGCGAACGTGGTAGGTAGCCGACGTGTTGAGTAGAAGATCGATATCTGCAATCTGAGTACGATATTGTCAAAGACTAATTTCAGATAATTTACAAATAATAGAGATGGAGATGAAAACTCTAGGTACCCACGTGATGATATACGAGTATAATCGACTTTAATCGATAAAGTTAAAGCTGTTCAAACTACACACCGGAGCTGATGAATTTGAAGAAGGAGGTGCAAGAAGTTGTTATTTCAAAAGCGAGAATCAGTGATGTGAGGAAAGCTCAAACCTTCGATTTATTAATCCATTGAAATTCTCGATCGAGTAGGAACTATGGCCTATAGACTCGCTTTACTACCAAGTATGTCGCGTGTTTGTACCTATCAAGATCTTGGACAGAAAGGAGCATGTCCTACGCACAAAGGTTATACCACAAGTTAAAGTTTTGTGGAGGAACCATGCTATTGAAGAAATGACCTGGGAGTTGGAAACGAAAATTAAAGCGAGGTATCTTTACCTTTTCGAAACACCAGGTACGTACGTCAATTTCGAGGACGAAATTTCATAAGGAGGGGAGGTTGTAAGACCCCAAAATTTTTTAAATAAAAAGGAATTTTCTTTATTTATTATTTTGAAATAGTAAGGGTGGATTTGATTAATGTGGTTAGTTATGGGTAAAATGCGCAAATATTTTAAATAAGCAAGTGGTGATAAAATATTCATTGTTGTCGGGGAATATTCGTTTGGTCATGGAATATTCTTACTGTCGGGGAATATTCATACTACGGCGCAGCCTTGTATGGGCCCCATAGCGGAAAGTGATTGGATGAAGAAAATGACAAATATAAGTTGTTTATAAATAATCTTGGCGTAGTTATTACAGTTATTATCTTGTTGGAATACCCTTGGTTAAAACACACTAATACGCGTTGTTTAACAAGATGGCATCTGGTATTGCACCAATTATTGATTCTTACATAAGAAGGCACTACTCAATAATGGTTACGTAATTAATCGCTCAAAGATTTTATTTTATTGATTCAATAATTCTTTGCGTTGATATTTTATATTCTTGTTGTTTGATAAATTGTCATTACACATATTTTCTATTATCGAAGCAATAATTCATAATATCTGAATAATATTATTAGATAACATTATTGACAATGTCTAGAAAGTTACATCTCAAGGAGAGGTTTGATCATCTAATTGCGGCTACCAATAAGGAGAAATTCTTATTGAAAGCCCCTCTTTCCATGGAATCGCACGGTTGTCAATAATGTGATTCTGTAATATTATTTGTGAATAATTAATTATTAATTTAGATGATGAGAAAAATATTGATTTTATGAGGATATAGATGGAGAAAATTTTTAATGTGACAATTGTTGAAAATTAATATTTTATCTTTTTCTGATAAAATAATTTATTTAAATATATTATTTTAATAATATATTAATGGTGATATTTTTACAATGAATATGGGATATATGAATAAATGAGGAGGAAGAGTATTTTTGTTGGATTAAATGTTTAACACATGTTTTGTGTGTTGGTGGACCCATTTCTTGACCGAAAATTGATTATAGACTGTAAAATCGATCGTTTGTGAATTTCGGTCAATTTCTGTTTGGATTTTGGAAAAACTTTCTTCTGCAAAGTTGTAGAGAATTGAATTTCCTATAAAAATTCGCGAGATTCGAATTTTCTGATAAAATAGCTATTTATTATGAATTATTGAAGTTTCAGAGTTCCGAAATAATTGATTTTTGGGAGTTTTAATTAATTATTTTGAGAAAAACGTTTTTGGTGAGTTTGTGAACCTCATTTAACATGTTCTATGGCTGAAATCAGATTTCAAAGGTGGGCTAAGGAATTTTGTTTATAAATAATATTATTATATTTAATTTTCTACTTTGGTGTTCTAAGCATTTTCCTATAAATAGGGAGCTTAGGTTAGAATTGAAAATCACACCAGAAATTGAAGTTTTCTCTCTATTTCTCTCTCGATATTTTGAGCGTATTCTTGTGAGTATACTTTGAGTGTTGATATATGGTGCAAGTTCAAGTCATAGCCTATATCCGGTGTTTCAACGGTAATCTTGTCTTTCGAGGTAAGGATGTTATTTTCTTAAGTAAATGATATTATTTCTTCAATATCATTATGTCAAAATATTGGTGTGAATTTTATCAAATTTGGAACTTTTTCATGTCTGAGATTACTATTCATGAGTTACTATTCATGAGTTACTATTCACGAAGTTACTATTCATGAGTTACTATTCACGAAATTCATTCACGAGTACTATTCACGAAACGCGTGATGATGTTTTTTGTGAAATTTCTATCTTTTGGTGTCGAGAGTTACTATTCACGTATACTGCTTATTCACGATACTGATCTATTCATCGAAAAATAAAATTTCTTCTTTTTGTCCAAAATATCTATTCTGGATACTAGCTTTGATTGTATCCATGTTTTGATCATTCTTGAATTTTACTTCAGTATGATTATTTATGAAGTATTTTTGAACTCGGATTGTTTAAAGTACGAATCCATAATACTTGTTCTTTTGTTTCACTGGATTCGTTTTCTTTAAAATATTTTTCATCATCCTCAGTCCTAAATGATGATGTTCTTGAATATCTTTGGCACAGTAGTCTGAAAGAAGGTTGATTTTCTTATGAATATCTTTGGCCCGTGTCTGCAAAGATGAACAGGTGTTGAGATGAACATGACCGACTGATGAATATCTTTGGCCTTTAGTGCAAAGATGAACAGGTGTTGAGATGAACATGACCGATTGATGAATATCTTTGGCCCAGTAGTGGAAAGATGAATATTTGATTTGAGATGAATATTGATTGATGTTATAGGGATAAAATATTGATGATGGATTTATTAAATTCATAGATTATAGTAGATTTCATTCTCTACGTAACTCTTACATGAATTATTATTACCATTAGATATTGATCCGAAACTTGTTGTCTATTGTATTCTATCAGATTTTTCTCTGTTGAAGACTAACGATAATTTGTTCTATATTATCTTAGTTATAATATTCTTTACTGGGCTAGTTGAGCTCACCCTTTCTTTTTGTTCCGTTTTTCTTCTCAGGAAGCGAGATTATAGCGAGAACTAGTCGGGTGTGGAGTGATGGTTCTAGATAGTTTGTTTTAGTAGTCCTCACTATTCTATAAAATACTGTATCAATAATGAGGATTTATTTGAGTGTGGATATTGTCTAGAAGACAATATTTGTATTTAAACTCACAGTTTATGTGTTGTCGTATTTTGTACGACAAATGTATTAATAAAGTTGTAGTTGTTTCTGTACCATGTATTTGGCGACTCAGAATGGGTTGGATGGAATGGACCTATTTTGTGGGCGTCACATAATATGAATAACTTTGTCGTCTCAAGTATTGATTTAATAAAAAATATTTTATGCAGATGATCTTGTGTGATAATTGAATCAATAATATGATAGATATGATCTGACAATTCATCGTAGTAATAATTAAGTATAACCGAGTGACTTCTCAAGTAAGCATCAATAATCAATACCGTGTACTACTATGCAACCACGCCAGACATTCTTTATTACTTTTACTAATGGGTAGTTCAACAGCTTAACGGTAAAACTTTCGCCGTTATTTTCATAAAGTATATTTTTGTCGTTTTCTCAATCCAACAATAATTTAAATGCTGGGGGGTCCACCAATGATTGTCTTAGATTATCTAATATTCCTGTTAAAACGAATATTCCCCACCAATCGAATATTATATAACAACTTGCGTACTTTGCAAAATTAGTAAATATTACCCACAACTATAACATTATATCAAATCCACACCATAATATTCAAAAATATATTTCGAGAAAATTTAATCTTTATTCAAAAAGTTGGGGTCTTACACTAGTCATGTAGGGGTGAGCATGGTGCGATTTGAAACTCAAACCGCACACAAAATCGCTTTTGTGCGGTTTGACAAATCAAAAATCACACATAAAATCGTTTGTGATTGATGCAGTACGATTTTGAACCGTGCAATTTGGTTTCATTTATTGCGGTTTCGGTTTCAAAATCATTTGAAATAAAAAAATCGTAAAATAGTTAACAAAATCATCCACGCAAAAGTATTACGCAATGAACACAATCTTGGAGCAAATTTAGCAAAATAATTCTAGGCATCAACAATTATATGGTTGGTTAATACTATGTTATCATATTTGATTTAGAAAATATCAAGTGTAAGACCCCGAATTTTATGAAATAAAATTATTCAATTTTTTTTTATAATTACAATTCAGTAAATAATTAAATTGATAAAAGTTTAAAGTTAAGGGTGATATATATAAATTTTTCAAATTACGCAAGTGGTTATAAAATATTCATTGTTGTCGGGGAATATTCGTTTGGTCGTGGAATATTCTTTACGTAGGGAATATTAAATGCGGCCAGTATGACCATTTATGGGCCCATAACTTGTAATAAGCGCTTGATGAAGAAAAAAGATAAATTTGAGTTTTTATAAATAACGGCGTAATAATCGTTCACAGATTAACAGTGTTGGAATACCACATGGGTAAAGTAAAATGTCTGGCGTTGTTGCACGCGATTAAGCACGGTATTGCACATTATTTTTGAATTATTGATTCTTACGTGAAAGGCTACTACTCAATAATTGTTACATTAATTCTTGTTCAATATTTTATTTTATTGATTCGATAATTGCTACGTTGAAATTTTATATTATTGTTGTTCAATAATTATCAACTTGCAAATATTTCCCATTATCGGATCAATAATTCATATTATTGAATAATATTATTAGATAACATTATTGGCAATGTGTAGAAAGTTACATCGAGGAAAGGTTTGCTCACCTAATTAATGGCAAGATGAGAGAAATCCTTATCGGAAAGCCCTTTTTCTAAGAAGCTGCTGGTTGTCATTATTGTGATTACGTAATATTATTTGTGAATAATTAATTATTGATTTATATGATAAAGGAAATATTTATTTTATGTGGATATAGATGGAGAAAATTTTTAAAGTGACAATTATTGAAAATCAATATTTTATCCTTTTTGATAAAATAATATTTTATTATATTATTATAATATAATAATGGTGATATTTTTACAATGAATATAGGATATATATGAGTATATGAGGAGGAAGAGTATTTTTTGTAAAAGTTGTTTAAAATATGTTAAACATGTTGGTGGACCCATTTATTGGTGAAATTTGATTATAGCTTGTAAAATCATCACGTATGTGGATTTCTCGATTTACATTTGGAATTTGGAAAAACTTTCTTCTGGAAAGTTGTAGAGAATTAAATTTTTTGATAAAATGGCTATTTATTATGAATTATAGAAGTTCTAAAGTTCCGAAAAAGTTACTATTCACGAGTTACTATTCACGTATATGGCACAATTCACGAATACGGCACTAATTCATAATAAATAGCCTTTTATCGAAAAATTCGAATCTCAATTTTTTATAGGAAATTCAATTCTCTACAACTTTGCGGAGAGAAAGTTTTTCCAAATTCCAAATAGAAATCGAATCAAATCCACATACTAAGCATTTTACAGTGCTATAATCAAATTTCAACAAGAAATGGGTCCACCAACATGTTTAACATGTTTTAAACAATTTTTCAAAAATCCTCTTCCTCGCCATATACTCATATATCCTACATTCATTGTAAAATATCACCATTATTATATTATAATAATATAATAAAATATTATTTTATCGTAAAAGATAAAATATCGATTTTCAACAATCAAACTTTAAAAATTTTCTCCATCTATTTCCACATAAAATGAATATTTTCCTCATCATATAAATCAATAATTAATTATTCACAAATAATATTACGTAATCACAATATCGATAACCAGCAGCTTCCAAGAAAGAGGGGCTTAATAAGAATTTATCTCATCTTGCCAAGTAAATTAAAAGTGACCAAACCTCTCCTTAGACAAAACTTTCTGTAGACATTGCCAATAATGTTATCTAATAATATTATTCAGATAATATGAATTATTGCTCGATAATGGAAAATACCGTAGTGTAGACAATTATTAAAACAACAAAGAATATAAAATATCAACGCAAAGAATTATCAATCAATAAAATAATCGAACAAAGAATTATCAGAATAATTATCGAAAGAAGTGCTTTCACGTAAGAATCAATAATTCAAAAATACTGCAATACCGTGCTACCGCAAACAACGCCAGACATTTTATTTTTAACCACCGGTATTCCAACAAGCAGCAATCCAGAACTACTACGCCGTTATTTATAAAAACTTTAATTTGTCTTTTCTTCATCCGACGGTTATTCTCATATGGGCCCACAAATGATCGCTACTTCGCCGTCGTTTAATATTCCCCAATAGAAAGAATATTCCACGACCAAACGAATATTCCCGGATTTGTTCGTGAAGCTCTTCGGTCAAAGGAGGCCCCAAAGCCTGCAAAGCTTCCTACTTACCCTGAAGCTCAAGACGAATGTTCAAATTCTTCTCTTTGTCAACACGAGCTTCTTCCTGAAGATTATCAACTTGTATAGCCAGGCTTTGATTGGCTATACAGAGTTCTTCATTCCTGAGCCTTAGAGCATGATTCTGAGTGTCAAGTTCAACATTCAAACTCGTCATCTCCTGCTGACTGGCCTTCGTCTTCTTCAAGTCCTCTTTGCAGATCTTCAATTCCTCCATTCTTTGAGTTAAGTCCTTTTGAAGATTTTCATTATTGAAGAGAGCATTGCCGAGGTTAGTCCTTGCCTTATTCCAAGCTGACTTCAGAATTGTGTTTTCTCGACGAGCAGCATCCTCTTCGACTTCAGTCTCTTGGTAGCGTGGAAGAAGATGCCCGAAGACAGCACTAGCCTGTGGATGTTTGTAGATAATTCGTTAATTTTCAAAGAGATGCATATAAATCCAAATGAACAGACAGACAAATATTTACCTTAGCGTGATAGCTCATGCCTTCTTTAATCAAATCCATGATTGAGCTATTGCCAAACCGGTGCTCATCGGTCTCTCTAACAAAAGAATTAAATAGATGGAAGGGATAATTGGCATTGAAATGAGACCATAAAGTCGGGGACCCCCTTGCATCATTCTCAAATTCATCGGCAGAAGGGATTGAGATGAAAGGCGTCCGTTCTTCATGGGAAGGGGATGGTGAAGGATCCATGTATATGTTCTCGGGGGATGGAGAACGAGTAGGAGTAGGTTCCCGGGTTGGCGAAGGGATAGGTGACGGATGTGGTTGGTCTGGAATTGGTTCTTCGGGTGGTGCTGGTTGATCATCCGAGGGATGTTTTCTTTTCCGAGAGGGAATCGAACTCTCGGGATGTTCTTCGTGATCCCCTTCTGCAGCCTGAATTTCCACTGGGCCAGTAGAAACTCAAAGCTCATCGGCCGACAGAGGAGTTATCTTGACTCGCCTTTTCTTGATACGAAGGGCCTGCATCCGTTTGTTTGAAGGCATATCGATCAAGCTGCAGGTCGAGATTGGCTAAGATTCTTGGGAGATACCTCTTGGCTTTAGAACAGCTCTCTTCTTCTTACAAAGTCGGAGAGTCTCTTCTACAGCCTCTGATTCTACAAGAAGATCTTCGGCATCTGGGGCTTCAGAGGCCGGAATCTCTTCTTGGGGGGTTTCAGTAGCAGGAGAGGGTGATGGGGCTTTGCTCTAAAGAAACTTTTCTAAATCCCTTCGATCCATCGATGAAGGTTTGATCAAAGATATTGCAACAGAAAAATACATCCCGTTAGACCTGTTTACAATAATAAAATTCAAAAATTTTAATTCGGTAAAAATTTGAGACTTACATTTGTGGTCGTATAACAAAGCTTGTTTGGTGAGAAGATTGTAACTCCACTCCTTCTTCAGAAAGTTATCTAGAAGTTCAATCATCTCCTTCACATGCTCTTCAACTATATCCCCAAAGTCGGCAGATACTTTGTCCAATATTGTCCAGTCAGGTAGAAAGGCAATCTCAGGTCCTTTAACGAAGAACAACTGCTCATGCCATCTTTTGTTACTGGAAGGAGTATTTATCGAGAAGCGTCGTCAAGTCCTCTCCGACTTTTGAAGGAATCTTACCCAAAAGTTTGAATCCTTCTCTCTGGACTTCTTAACGGTGTATATGGAGAAGAAAAAGTCGAGGGTGGGGGCGACGCCCACTTCATGACAGAAGGCGATAAACGCCAAGATGTGAATATAAGAGTTCGGGACCAGTTGTGTAAGACCCCAACTTATTATTAATGAAATTAAATTTTCTCTATTTATTATTTTGAAATAGTAAGGGTTAATTGGATTAATGTGGTTAGTTATGGGTAAAATGCGCAAATATTTTAAATAAGCAGGTGGTTATAAAATACTCATTGTTGTCGGAGAATATTCGTTTGGTCATGGAATATTCTTGTTGTCGGGGAATATTCGTACGACGGCGCAACCTTGTGTGGGCCCCATAACGGAAAGCAATAGGATGAAGAAAACGACAAGTATAAGTTGTTATAAATAACTTGGTAGCGATTATTCTGAATTATCTTGTTGAAATACCCGGTGGTTAAAACACAATGTCGCATTGTTGAACAAGAAGATATCGGTATTGCACCAATTATTGATTCTTACGTAAGAAGGCATTACTCAATAATTGTTACAGAATTCTTTATTCGATATTTTATTTTATTGATTTAATAATTGTTATATTGATTTTTTTATATTACTGTTATTTCAATAATTGTCACTACACAGTATTTTTCATTATCGGAGCAATAATTCATATTATCTGAATAATATTATTAGAAAACATTATTGGCAATGTCTAAAAAGTTTTGTCTAAGGAGAGGTTTGGTCACCTAATCAATTGCCAAGAAGGAGAAATCTTTATTGAAAGCCCCTCTTTCCTGGGAACTACACAGTTGCCAATCTTCGTGATTCTATAATATTATTTGTGAATAATTAATTATTGATTTATATGATGAGGAAAATATTAATTTTATGTGGATATAGATGGAGAAAAATTTTAAAGTGACAATTGTTAAAAATTGATATTTTATCTTTTCTGATAAAATAATATTTTATTATATTATTATAATATAATAATGGGGATATTTTTACAATGAATGTGGGATATATGAGTATATGAGGATGAGGAGTATTTTTGTTGCAAAAGTTGTTTAAAACATGTTAAACATGTCCGTGGGTCCATTTCTTGACTGAAATTTGATTATAGCTTGTAAAATCGTCCGTATGTGGATTTCGGTCAATTTCTGCTTGGAATTTGAAAAAACTTTCTTCTGCAAAGTTGTAGAGAATTGAATTTCCTATAACAAGTCACGAGATTTGAATTTCTGATATAAGGGCTATTTATTATGAATTATTGAAGTTCTGAAGTTCCGAAATAATTGAATTTTGGAAGTTTTATTTATTTTTATTAATAAAAACGTTTTTATATGTTGTGGGCATCTTTAACATGTGCATGGTGGCTGAATTCAGATTCAAGATGTGGGCGTATGAATTTTTTTTATATATAATATTATTATATTCAATTTTCTGATTTGGTGTTCTAAGCAATTTCCTATAAATAGGGTGCTTGGGTTAGAATTGAAAATCACACCGAAACTAAAGATTTCTCTCTTTCTCTCTATAATATCGAGCGTATTTTGTGAGTACTTTAGTACTTTGAGTATTGCTATACTCTGGTTGCAAGTTCTTTCAAAGACTATATCCAAAGATTCCATCGGAAATCTTGTTTTTTTATGAGGTAAGGGATGTTATTTTATTCAAAATGATATTATTTCTTCAATATCATTATGCCAAAATATTGGTTGGAAATTTTTATCAAATTTGGAACTTTTTCATGTCGGGTTTACTATTCACGAGTTACTATTCATGAGTTACTATTCACGAGTACTATTCAAGAAGCGTGATGATGTTTTTTTGTGAAATTTCTATCTTTTGAGGTCGGAGTTACTATTCACGTATACGGCACTATTCACGAATACGACACTATTCAAAGAAAAATTAAATTTTCCTTTATGTGTCCAAGATTGTCTGTTATGATTCCTATATTTGATTGGATCTATGTTTTGATCTTCATTCTTGAATTTTACTCCAATCTAGTTATTTATGAAGTATTTTTGAACATTGATTATTTAAAGTACGAATCCTTAATACTTGTTCTTTTGTTTCACTGGATTCGTTTTCTTTAAAATATTTTTCATCATCCTCGATCCTAAATGATGATATAATCGAATATCTTTTTGCGTGGTGGCAAGATGAATGATTTCTTGATGAATATCTTTGGCCCGTAGTCTGAAGATGAACAGTGTTGAGATGAACATGACCGATCGATTAATATCTTTGGCCGTAGTGCAAAGATGAGCAGTGTTTAGATGAACATGACCAATGATGAATATCTTTGGCTGTGAGTGCAAAGATGAATATTTGATTCTAGATATATATTGATTGATGTTACAGGGATAAAATATCGACGATGAACTTTTAAACTCATATATAGAAGATAGTAGTTTGCATTCTCTACTTAACTCTTCTAATGAATTATTATTTCCGCTGCGAAGATTGATTTAAAACTGGTTGTCTATTGTATTCTATTAGATTTTTCCCTATTGAAGACTAACGATAATTTGTTCTATATTATCTTAGTCATAATGTTCTTTACTGGGCTAGTTGAGCTCACCCTTTTCCTTGTTGTTCCATTTTTTTTCTCAGGAGGCGAGAATGTAGCGAGTACTAGTCGGAGTGTGGAATGATGGTTCTAGAAGTGGTTCTAGTAGTTCTCACTATTCTATAAAATAGTGTATCAATAATTGTAATGAGGACTTATTTGAGTGTGGATATTATCAGATGACAATATTTGTATTTAAACTCACGCTTTTATGTGTTGTATTAATAAAGTTGTAGTTGTTTTACATATTATATGTATTTGACGACTCGAAATGGGTGTTGTATACCTATTTTGGAGGCGTCACAGATTAATATCGAGCTTAGGGATATAGTCTCCGGCGGGAGATCGGGAATAGTACTAGGAGGGGAGAGACGAGTAATCCTTCGCTAATATGTCATACCTAAGCTTATTTGTTGGTCAGTCGAACTATATGGTTTATATGTCATATGTTAATTTGTTTAATTAACCCTTGTTTTATGGCAGTATTTAAGAATGGCAGCTGAGAATATTAACGGTGGAGTTAATGAGACCGTGAAAACACCTTTAATCACCACCCAGGGGAACGTGCAACAGGAAGGTAATATTCCTCCTGTAAACAACACCACTGAGCAGATGATGAATGACGGGATGTTTAGGAGCTTTTTGCAGTTCATGCAAAACCGCATTTGAGGGAGACTCGTGTATGTATCTACGGTGGAAATAATAGCACGCTGCGACTTGTCACGACCAAGCAATTCAAAGAGTTGGGACCACCAGAATTTAAGGGAAAACCGGATCCGATCATGGCGGAAACATGGGTCAAGCAAATTACCAAGATATTCGATGTCTTGGGATGCACGGAGGAACAGAAGGTTCCATTCGCCACCTTTATGTTCCGTGGCGAGGCATATTACTGGTGGGAGTCTGTGAAACGTACCCAGCCTGCCGCACTCTGCATGTCTTGGGAAACGTTTCAGAAATTTTTTAACGAAAAATATTTTCCTGAAAGTATTCGTCATATGAAAGAGGTAGAGTTTATTAGACTAGAACAAAACAACATGACGGTGTCCCAATACGAGGCGAAGTTCGCAGAGTTATCTAGGTTTTCACCTCATTTGGTAGAAAATGAGGAACGAATGACGAGGATGTTTCTGAGAGGTTTAAAACCCGAGATTCGGCAATATCTTATCTCTCATAAATTTTCTTTATATTCAGATGTTGTCAATAGGGCTCAATTATTAGAGCGAGATAGCGAGTACGTTCAACTAAGAGACCGCAACCAGGATCATACCGGTGAGAACAGTCATCAGAACAACAATAACCAGCGGAGAAAGAAAAATACGGACAAGAGCGATAACCACTCTGGTGGTAATCGTGGCTATGAAAATAGAAGAAGCGAGTCAGGGGGAGATTTTAAAAAGAGGAGATTCAACAATGACACTGCGAAGACGTCGACACTAGCAAAGAATCGGTTTTAAGGGAGGAGAACGACCACCTGGGTCGTATCTTATAAATGTGGAAAAGAGGGACACATCATTGAAACTGTCCCACAACAGTTCAAGGTATGCTATATTTGTGGAAAGGAAAGACATATCGCTCGAGATTGTACGGTAGCGAAACCAAGCCCAGTTGGGATGGTGACTCAAAAGCCTGTCCCAGAAAAGTCATAGTCAATGGTTCCTGGAAGAGCGTTTGTCGTGACTGGTCAGAATGTGAGGAACCCGAACGAAGTTAGCACGGGTTAGTTAATTATAAATTCTTACGAAGTTTATACCATATTAGATACCGGTTCTACCCATTCATTTATCTCTCCTGCTTATACTCAACGTTTAAACTTGACTCCGGAGAAAATTAGACTTTGACTTATCTGTTGAAACTCCGTTATGAGAAACTTTCGTTACATCCGCTGTTTATAAATCTTGTTTGATCCAAGTTGGCACCATCACATTACCTGTTGACCTTATTTCTTTAAAAATTCTTGCATTTGATGTGACCTTAGGGATTGATTGGTCAACCACTCATTATGCTAAAATTGATTGCTTTTGTAAGGTTGTTAGTTTACATATTCCTAAGCAACCTGTTATTCGAATTTAAGCAACCAAACCATTGAAGTCAAAATCTTTTATATCAAGTCGTAAAGTCATTCGTTTATTGAAAAACGGATGTCAAGCTTTCTTAGCCATGTTATGGACTTGAACAAAAATACGTCAGATTTGAATGATATTTCTGTTGTTAGTAAATTTCCTGACGTATTTCCTGAAAAATTTCCTGGCCTACTCCCAAAGTGTGATATTGAATTTTGTATCGACTTTGAACCCGGTACAAAACCCATTTCTAAAATCTCATGGCTCCTATTGAACTTCAGGAGTTAAAAATTCAATTGTAGAAGTTTATACCCGAGCCTTTATCTGGTGACTTCCTTTGTGGAATACAACGAAGCCAGACTCTCTGTAGGGGATGCCATATTTGTGTGATAGTAAACTGATAGGTACCATTGTGACGTGCTATCCAAGATTGGGATATGAGTCACAATTGAGAGCAACCTAAGTCAGTAATTGAAATAAGTAGCTTTCTAGGCTTAGTTGGTTATTATCGGAGATTCGTTGAAGGATATTCTCGAATCGCTATTCCATTAACGCAGCTGACTCGTAGAGATACAAAATTCGAATGGAGCAAGAAATATGGGAGGAGCTTCGAAGAACTCAAGAGGAGACTCATTTCGGCACATGTTCTGACCATACCATCCTGGAAAAAAAAAACGAACGTGGTAGCTGACGTGTTGAGTAGAAGATCGTATGCGTTTACGAGTGCGATATTGCTAACACAAATACCCATTTCGTACGACTTATAGAAGATGGAGATAGAGTTAAGGATTCCAAGAATCTGCGTAAAGATAACGAATATACGATTAGAATCGACTTTAATCGATAAAGTTAAAACCGCTCAAGCTACACACCGGAGCTGATGAATATAAAGAAGAAGGTGCAAGAAGGCGTTATTCTAGAAGTAAGAGTTGATGAAGAGAAGAAATCTCAACCTTTGATTTATTAGTCCATTTGAAATCCTCGATTGAATAGGAACTATGGCCTATAGACTCGCTTTATAGCCAAGTATGATGCGTGTTCATAACGTTTTTCACGTATCGATGTTACGTAAATATGTGGACGACCCGAACCACATTATTGAGTTAGAACCAGATGAGATAGCAGAAGATTTAACGTACGAGGAGGTACATGTCAAGATCTTGGATAGGAAATAGCATGTCCTACGCACGAAGGTCATACCACAAGTTAAAGTTTTGTGGAGAAACCATACTATTGAGGAAATAACCTGGGAGTTAGAAACGGAAATGAAAGCGAGGTATCCTCATCTTTTCGAAACACCGTAGATCGTCGTCAATTCGAGGGACGAAATTTCATAAGGAGGGAGGTTGTAAGACCCCAACTTATTATTAATGAAATTAAATTTTCTCTATTTATTATTTTGAAATAGTAAGGGTTAATTGGATTAATGTGGTTAGTTATGGGTAAAATGCGCAAATATTTTAAATAAGCAGGTGGTTATAAAATACTCATTGTTGTCGGAGAATATTTGTTTGGTCGTGGAATATTCTTTTGCACAGTCGGGAATATTCGCATTTAATGCGGTAACCTTGTGTGGGCCCCATAACGTAAAGTAATTGGATGAAGAAAACAAAAAGTATAAGTTGTTATAAATAATTGGTAGCATTATTACTGAATTATCTTGTTGGAATACCCGGTGGTTAAAACACGATGTCTGGCGTTGTTGAACAAGATGACATTTGCAGTATTGCACCAATTATTGATTCTTACATAAGAAGGCATTACTCAATAATTGTTACAATAATTCTTTATTCAATATTTTATTTTATTGATTCAATAATTGTTGCGTTGATTTTTTTATATTATTTATTATTTCAATAATTGTCCTTTACACAATATTTTTCATTATCTAGAGCAATAATTCATATTATCTGAATAATATTATTAGAAAACATTATTGGCAATGTCTAGAAAGTTACATCTAAGGAGAGGTTTGGTCACCTAATTGCATTGCCAAGATGAGAGAAATCTTTATTGAAAGCCCCTCTTTCCTGGAGCGGCTACCGGTTGCAAGATCTTGTGATTCTGTAATATTATTTGTGAATAATTAATTATTGATTTATATAATGAGAAAAATATTGATTTTATGTGGATATAGATGGAGAAAAATTTTAAAGTGACAATTGTTAAAATTTGATATTTTATCTTTTTTGATAAAATAATATTTTATTATATTATTATAATATAATAATGGGGGATATTTTTACAATGAATGTGGGATATATGAGTATATGAGGATGAGGAGTATTTTTGTTGCAAAAGTTGTTTAAAACATGTTAAACATGTCCGTGGGCCCATTTCTTGACTGAAATTTGATTATAGCTTGTAAAATCGTTCGTATGTGGATTTCGGTCAATTTCTGTTTGGAATTTGGAAAAACTTTCTTCTGCAAAGTTGTAGAGAATTGAATTTCCTATAAAAATTCACGAGATTCAATTTTCTGATAAAAGGGCTATTTATTATGAATTATTGAAGTTACGAAGTTCAAATAATTGATTTTTGGAAGTTTTATTTATTTTATTAATAAAACATTTTTTATATGTTGTGGGCATCTTTAACATGTGCATGGTGGCTGAATTGATTCAAGATGTGGGCGTATGAATTTTGTTTATATATAATATTATTATATTCAATTTTCGCTTTTGGTGTTCTAAGCAATTTCCTATAAATAGGGTCTTAGGTTAGAATTGAAAATCACACCGAAAACTAAAGATTTCTCTCTCTCTCTCTCTCTCTATAATATCGGCGTATTTTGTGAGTATTTTAGTACTTTGAGTATTGCTATACTGATGCAAGTTCTTTCAAAGACTATATCCAAAGATTCCGGTCGAAATCTTCATTTTTTGCGAGGTAAGGGATGTTATTTTATTCGAAAATAATATTATTTCTTCAATATCATTATCTTAGAAATATTGGTTGGAAATTTTATCAAATTTGGAACTTTTTCATGTTGGGGTTACTATTCATGAGTTACTTATTCACGAGTTACTATTTATGAGTTACTATTCACGAAGTTACTTATTCACGAGTACTATTCAAGAAGCGTGATGATGTTTTTTTTGTGAAATTTCTATCTTTTGAGGTCGAGTTACTATTCACGTATACGGCACTATTCACGATACTAAAGACTATTCACTTAATATCGACACTATTCACGGAAAATTAAATTTTCTTTTATGTGTCCAAGATTATCTCTGTATGATTCCTATCTTTGATTGGATCTATGTTTTGATCTTCATTCTTGAATTTTACTCCAATCTGATTATTTATGAAGTATTTTTGAACTTTGATTATTTAAAGTACGAATCCTTAATACTTGTTCTTTTGTTTCACTGGATTCGTTTTCATTAAAATATTTTTCATCATCCTCAGTCCTAAATGATGATATAACTGAATATCTTTGGCCCGTAGTGCAAAGATGAATGATTTCTTGATGAATATCTTTGGCCCGTAGTGCAAAGATGAACAATTGTTGAGATGAACATGACCGACTGATTAATATCTTTGGCCCGTAGTGCAAAGATGAACAGGTGTTTAGATGAACATGACCAACTGATGAATACCTTTGGCCTGTAGTGCAAAGATGAATATTTGATTCCAGATATATATTGATTGATGTTACAGGGATAAAATATCGACGATGAACTTTTAAATTCATATATAGAAGATAGTAGTTTGCATTCTCTACTTAACTCTTCTAATGAATTATTATTTCGCTGTGAATATTGATTTAAAACTGGTTGTCTATTGTATTCTATTAGATTTTTCCCTGTTGAGGACTAACGATAATTTATTCTATATTATCTTAGTCATAATGTTCTTTACTGGGCTAGTTGAGCTCACCTTTTTCCTTGTTGTTTCATTTTTTTTCTCAGGAGGCGAGAATGTAACGATTACTAGTCGGGGTGTGGAATGATGGTTCTAGAAGTTGTTCTAGTAGTCCTCACTATTCTGTAAAATAGTGTATTAATAATTGTAATGAGGACTTATTTGAGTGTGGATATTGTCTAGATGACAATATTTGTATTTAAACTCACAGTTTTTATGTTGTATTAATAAAGTTGTAGTTGTTTCTGTACCATATATTTGGCGACTCAGAATAGGTGTTGTATACCTATTTTGGGGGCGTCACACCAATATTTGTCTTTTAAAATAAAATGAGGAGAATATGTTATAGTAGAGAAATTATATATACTCATAGCAAATTTGAGAAAACATGATGATTATTTGGTGCGATTTTGATTTTATGTGTGCGGTTTTAGCTAGTAACCAAATCAAAACCGTAAATTTGGTTTTTTTTTCAACCCACCTAAAACCGTCACATACGCCGGAACCATTGGTACGATTTTAATTGGTACGATTTGTGCGTTTTTTAGTGCGGCTTTGGCTCCAATTTAATTCTTTACTCAGCCCTATAATCATGTATAAAAAATTATGTAATTAATTGAGAATTTAATTGTTATTTTATGTTTTATCTTAATATGCATAAAATGTCTACAATAACTTTTATGCCAAAATAAGAATAATAAAAACTTTTATCCAGATTTACATAGAGAGACATAATTTAAAGAGAATTAATATTTTAACAAACAAAAATGATAATTTTATAATTTTCGTCCCACATAAATAATAAATTGATAACATACTTATATAAAAAAGGGGCAAAGGGTAAAAAAAAACCTTAATATTTATCTCGATGTCCTACTTGTACCTTAAACTATTTTTTTTTTAAAAGTACCCTTAACGTTATATTTTTTGGGTCGCTCGTGCCCCTGCCGTTAACAGAAGACAAACAGGATTAAAATATGATGACGTGGCATGCTTAAATATAAAATATATTCTAAATAAAATAATATATATCATTTAATCAAAATAAAAAATACTAAAATTCAAAATAAAAAAAAACATAACATATTTAACATCATTTTATCAAAATAATAAAATTTAAATTATTTTTTTAACTAATCAAAACAACTAATTAAATAAATAAGTTGTATAACATATTTACATCATTTAATCAAAATACTAAAATTCAAAACATTACATATTTACATCAAATACTAATTTAAAAAAATACTAAAATACTAATAAAAAAACTAAAATACTAAAAAAAATCAAATTAAAAAAATACTAAAATTCAAATTATTTTGTTAATTAATCAAAACAACAAAAATTCAAATTACATCATTAAAATACTAAAATCATAATACTAAATATTAATTGATATAAAAATTTAAATTACTAAAATCATAATATTAAATAATATTTTTAAACTATATAAAAATTTGATGATATAATAATCTATACATAATCTATACATAACAAAGATATGTTATAAATAATATAAATAATTTGATGATGTAATAATCTATACATAACGGTATATGTTATAATTTGATGATGTAATAATATTTTTAAAAATGTATTCAAAAATTTAAATTACATCATAATATTTTTAAATTGATATGATTTTAAAATTAATATTAAAATTACTAAAATAATCATAATACTCCTTTTTTGAATTTAAAAAATATTATTTAGTATTATGATTTTAGTAATTTAAAGTACTTTATGATTAAATGATGTAAATATGTTATACAACTTATTTTATTTAATTAGTTGTTTTGATTAGTTAACAAAATAATTTGAATTTTATTATTTTGATTAAATGATGTAAATATGTTATTCTTTTTATTTTGAATTTTAGTATTTTTTGTTTTGATTAAATGATATATATTATTTTATTAAGAATATATTTTATATTTAAGTCTGTCACGTCATTACATTTTAATTTTGTTTGTCTTCTGTTAATGGCAGGGGTACGAACGACTCAAAAAATATAACATTAATGATACTTTTAAAAAAAAAAATTAATTTAAAATACAAGTGAGACATCAAAATAAATATCAGGAGGTTTTTTTTTTTTTTTTTTTGACCCTTTACCTTATAAAAAAGACAACATAAAGATATTATTTTTTAGTTGTAAAAATAACACTTACGTACCAAAGTTCTATCCTCTCCTCAAATTAAAGTAAAAAGTGTAACTCGTATATCCTGGAGGGAGAAAGACTGAAGTAAATGTGAGCTACGGAGATATCCGACATTAATTTCCTTTCCAACACCTTTTTTTTTCTTTTGGATTTGCTTTCAGATAACCCACTCGTGTGCTCCTCCATTAAAGCTCCCCACCCTTTACTTACTATTCTCTCTCTATCTCATTAGCAAGCACTTTCTCTCTCTACATGTGAATAAGTTATGGAGAATTCCATCTATATTCTCTTCCTCTCTCTCCTCCTCACCACTTCTTTCTCTCTCCTCGCCTTCTTCCTCCTCCGCACCACTACCTTTCGCAAACTCCGCCTCCCTCCGGGAAGCCTTGGCCTCCCCTTTATCGGTGAGACCCTCCAGCTCATTTCCGCTTACAAGACCCAAAACCCTGAACCCTTTATTGATGACAGGGTCGCTAAATACGGTACCGTTTTCACCACCCACGTCTTCGGCGAGCCGACCGTTTTCTCTGCTGACCCGGAGACGAACCGGTTTATTTTGCAGAACGAGGGCAGGCTGTTCGAGTCGAGCTATCCCGGTTCAATCTCTAACTTGTTGGGGAAGCACTCGTTGCTTCTCATGAGAGGGAATCTTCACAAGAGGTTGCATTCTCTGACGATGAGCTTTGCCAATTCTTCTATTATCAAGGACCATTTGTTGGTTGACATAGACCGATTGGTCCGGGTAAATTTGGAGTCTTGGACCGGTCGGGTTCTGCTCATGGAGGAGGCTAAGAAGGTACGTTGGAATTGTATGGTGCACGGTAGAATTTAAAATTAAATAGATACCTTTCCTTTCTAAATCATTTCTCCCTTATTTTTATGAATTAAAATTTTCTGTCAATGATGTTTTTATAGTATTACTATGTCCGTTTCTTAGAGTTGTGTACATGTATTAAGAAAATGATTATAAAATATTATATTTCTATATTATTTTATATTGAAAAATTAATATTATTTATTAGATAAAAAATAATAAGAAAACTAAAATTAAATTTAATATTTGGGATAATATTAAAATTTAAGCAATTTAATACTTACTTTAAATGCTCAAACGGACTTATATTAAAAAATAAAATATTTTTTAAAACCACTTATATTATTAAGAAACGGAGGTGTATTATTTTAATAATGTATCATGCATAATTCTAATATAGTGTATATTGTCATATTGTAACTTTTTTTTTAAATATGTTATTTGGTCAATGATTATTTTCAATGCAAGTACTCTCTTAGGCTCAAAAGAAAAATATAATATAATTTGTACATATATTAAAAAAAAAGAGTAGAAAATTTCTAATTATCTTCAGTGACCCATAAATTTATATAATGCGAGAGTACTTATATATATATATTTTTGACCCCACTAAAATGACGTATTTACCGTTGACTTTATGTCTTCTATTTTATTCTTTCAGTAATTTTTTTATACTTTTAATCACATGTGTTTTTCAAGTTTTTGTTTCATGTGTATTCTATTCTCATACGAGAGAAGATATTAAAATATATGTGAAAATAATATTTATTTATTTTTTAAATTAAAGATGTATTTGATTTCTTATAATTAATTAATAAAGTTTTAATTTTAAAATTGATACGAATGATTGAAATGTTGAAAACTATAAATATAGTAATTATTAGTGTTTTTAATTAGTTTAAAATTGTAATTGTTGTATATATGTACTCGGATAAAATAATTTGGTGAATTTTAAAATTTCATAAATTAAAATATATCATTAATTTCTACAATTGGAATGAATGGGTAGAGTAGAAGGTTTGTAAAGTATATATACTAATTAAAAAGTGTTATTATCATACTTGATTAATTAAAAATATGTTATTAATAGGTAAAGACATTGACACAGTCCACACTCCACATGTTAGCTACCTAGTACTTGTGTTTGAAGTTCCATGAACACATTCACGCTCGAGAATTATGGATATTGAGTCAGATTTCCATAATTAGCGGCCGGAATATATCAATCATAACACAAACATGGCGGTTCACGTTAGCACCAAAGCACTCCAAACCACTATAATAACCAGTAGTATATCATCAAGTAACATGTGCATGTGTGGTGATCATATAAACATAATAATAATATTAGTATTATTATTCCTTTGCTTTTTTAGCTTATTATTATGTTTTGTTATCTTATGTTTGTCATCACTTTATTCTTAGAACCTTCTATTTATATAATACTTTGTCTGATGATTATTATTGGCTTTTAAAAATAAATTCGAGACATTTCAAACTTAAAATTGAAATAAGTAATTAAAAATAAAATTATGAAATAATAAAATTTATTGAGTAATATTTTTATATAGTTTACAATATTAATCTGATTAAAATTAAAATAATTTATGTTAATATTAAATTTAAAAATCTTGTAAGGTTTAAAAAGTAAACAATGATTAAATAATATTAAACGGAGAGAGTATAATTTAATATAATATATATATTAAAGTATTTAATTTGGAGTGCTACGTACGTACTTGTGATTAATTAAATAAGAAATGTGTGATTTATATATAATTAATTGTGGTTGCAGATTACGTTTGAGTTAACAGTGAAGCAGTTGATGAGCTTTGATCCATGCGAGTGGACTGAGAATTTAATGAAAGAATATATGCTTGTCATTGAAGGCTTCTTCTCTATTCCTTTTACTCTATTCTCTCCCACCTACCGCAGAGCCATTCGAGTTAGTTTTTTTTGTTTTTTCTCCCTTTAAAATTAGAGTTTATATTGTGTTAATTGTAATTAGATGAATATAAATTAAATGAACTAACATATATGTATATATGCATGTTAATATTGTTTTTGTTGAAGGCTAGAGGAAAAGTGGCTGAAGCGTTGAGTTTGGTGGTGAGAGAGAGGAGAGAGAGTACGGAGGAGATAGGAGAGAGAAAGAATGATATGTTGGCAGCGCTGTTGGCCGGAGACGGTGGAGGAGTGGGATTTTCCGATGAGGAGATAGTGGATTTCTTGGTGGCTCTGCTGGTTGCGGGATATGAAACAACCTCTACTATTATGACTCTAGCTGTTAAATTCCTCACCGAGACTCCTCTTGCTTTGGCTCAGCTAAAGGTTCTTTCTCTCTCTACCCTCTCTCTACTTTAATGTATTTGTATTTCCAAAAGTACCCTTCATTGTTTTGTTCTAATTTTTTATTAATGAATATCAAAAAGTACCCTTCATTGTTGGGCAACAAAATTAAGAGCAATATCCCCACCTCCCCATCAACCATCATGTATTGTTGGCCTTTTTCTTCCAATCCATGTTTGATAAGGGATATAGTTGCATCTCTCTTTGGCCTTATCCAAATTCCAATCCATGTTTGATAAGGGATATAGTTTCACAATATTTATGCATAAAAAATCCTTTCTTATTATTAACGTCAAGATCTTTTCCCACGTCCCAATCACCAAGACGCGTCCGATATCTTGCACAGTTCAACAAGTCAACACCAAAAACTTGACGGCTTGACCGTCGGGGGATAGCTCTGGCGTGAGAGTCAGTATCGGCGATCACAAGGTTAACAATGGAGGAAAAATAATGTCTAGTGCTTGAGAGAGATTAATAATCTGATTGTGTGTTGTAATGTTTTGTTACTTACCTTTCGTGTGTGATCCTTGCCCCATACGTACTCCAGACCCGGTTTACCGTGCCACCCACTATCTCCTGACACCTCTCCCCACTCTCGGTCATCTCAGCCGAAAGTATGTAGCCTACTTCCTCACTTCGCTACTACTATTATTTGCCACCGCTTCATCATCCGAGTCCCATCCTCATTAATGCCATGCAGAAGGTGGCGGACATAATAATAACTATCTTTTTTATCATGATTCTGGCCAAAAAATGGGTTAAGTAACATTTGTGTAATGGGCCACCCAATGACTAAGCCCAATAATAGAGATGACCCATATGACCGGATCCAATCAAAAGGACCCAATAGAATAATTAAATAAGCTGGGTCCAAATCATTCTGGACCAATCAGACAAAAGTAATATGATTCGAGGAGGAGCCCATTAAGTCCTACTGATAATGAAAAGGATCACGACCTCATTGATCGCTTCTCACCTTTTATTAAACAGGTGTTTAATGGAAGATCGTAATTAATAAAGGCCCATGATATAATGAGTTGTAATAAATCACAAGGGTCCAATCAAACCCACCGAGGCCCAACCGATGAATGTCATTCAATAATTCAAATAAAATAGGGCCCCGAGAGAGAAGTCCAATCCTGTTAAGATATTAAACCTAAAACCGGACGCTACCCTTTCACATTCGCTATCATTACTGTTAATTAAATGTGTCGCCCTCGTGTAACGTGTAACTGTCAGTATAAAAGATAATTTTTCCCCAAATTGACAACTTTACCTGCTATTTCAAACTTCAAACGTCTTTTCGAGCTTTAGACTTCCTCCTTTCTCAAATTTCTTACTTTTCTCTGCAAACTAACAATAATGGCGTCTTCCAGTTCTGCTAACGTCACCCCAATCCAAGTCATTCCTCTTTCCACTGTTCCTCCTACACCCAGCCCAAGCAAAGCCGCTTTGGGATCGAACCTTAATCCCACTGGTACGTCGAGTAAAAGCAAACCAAAAAAGCCTCTTCCCAACCCTTCCATCTTCTTCTAAAGCGCAACACAGTTCCTCATGCCAACACCGCCTCAACATTAATCGAGAAGGGCGTTCAACGCATACGAATCTGCACTTGCGTTTCGGCGACCCATCAATTCCGTCGTCCCACCACCACGAGAGATGTATGCAAAGGTCCGGACGGTTGACCGCTATGCCTCGACACTCTTTGAAAAAGGGTTCTGGCCCTTACACGCTTTTCTTGTCACCTCCCGGGGTTCATCAAGCGTCGGTTCGCTTAACTTCAGGACGCCCCCAAAATAGGTATACAACACCCATTTTGAGTCGTCAAAATACACGGGCGTAAACAACTACAACTTTATTAATACAACATAAAAACTGTGAGTTTAAATACAAATATTGTCATCTGTATAATATCCACACTCAAATAAGTCCTCATTACAATTATTGATACACTATTTTATAGAATAGTGAGGACTACTAAAACCACTTCTAGAACCATCATTCCACACCCTACTAAGACTGCTACATTTTCGCCTCCCCGAGAAGAAAAAATGGAACAACAAGGAAAAGGGTGAGCTCAACTAGCCCAAAGAAAGAATATTATGACTAAGATAATATAGAACAATTCAACAGAAAAAAATTTAATAGAATACAATAGACAACCAATTTTAAATCAATATTCGCAGCGAAATAATAATTCATTAGAAGAGTTAAGTAGAGAATGCAAACTACTATCTTCTATATATGAATTTAAAAGTTCATCGTCGATATTTTATCCTCGTAACATCAATCAATATATATCCGAATCAAATATTCATCTTTGCACTATAGGCCAAAGATATTCATCACCGTCATGTTCATCTAAACACTGCCCATCTTTGCACTACGGCCAAAGATATTAATCGATCATTCGTGTTCATCTCAACACTGCTCATCTTCAGACACTACGGCCAAAGATATTCATCAAGAAATCATTCATCTTTGCACTACGGGCCAAAGATATTCGATTATATCATCATTTAGGACCGAGGATGATGAAAATATTTTAAAGAAAACGAATCCAAAGAAAACAAAAGAACAAGTATTAAGGATTCGTACTTTTAAATAATCAAAGTTCAAAAATACTTCATAAATAACCGTGAGATTGGAGTAAAATTCAAGAATGAAGATCAAAACATAGATCCAATCAAAGATAGGAATCATAATGCATAAATCTTGGACACGAAAAAGAAAATTTAATTTTTCATGAATAAGTGTCGATTCGTGAATAGTCTTGATATCGTGAATAATGTCGTATACGTGAATAAGAATCTCAAACCTCAAAAGATAGAAATTTCACAAAAAATATCATCACGCTCGTGAATAGTACTCGTGAATAAGAACTCATAAATAGTAACTCGTGAATAAGAACTCATAAATAAGAAACCTCGACATGAAAAAAGTTCCAAATTTGATAAAATTTTCAACCAATATTTCTAAGATAATGATATTGAAGAAATAATATCATTTTCGAATAAAATAACATCCCTTACTCGGCAAAAACAAGATTTACATTTGGAATATCGGATATAAAGTCTTTGAAAGAACTTGCACCAGATATAGTAATACTCAAAGTACTAAAATACTCACAAAATACGCGATATTATAGAGATAAATCTTTAGTTTCGTGTGATTTTCAATTCTAACCTAAGCACCCTATTTATAGGAAATCGCTTAGAACACCAAAGCGTAAAATTGAATATAATAATATTATATATAAACAAAATTCATACGCCCACATCTTGAATCTGAATTCAGCCACCATGCACATGCTAAAGATGCCCACAACATATAAAAAACGTTTTTATTAATAAAAATAAATAAAACTTCCAAAAATCAATTATTTCGGAACTTCAGAACTTCAATAATTCATAATAAATAGCCCTTTTATACGAAATAGGAAATTTAATTCATAATAAATAGCCCTTTCATAATAAATAGGAAATTTAATTCTCTACAACTTTGCAGAATAAAGTTTTTCCAAATTCCAAACAGAAATCGACCGAAATCTATATACGGACGATTTTACAAATTATAATCAAATTTCAGTCAAGAAATGGGCCCACGGACATGTTTAACATGTTTTAAATAATTTTTGCAACAAAAATACTCCTCATCCTCATATACTCATATATCCCACATTCATTGTAAAAATATCCCCATTATTATATTATAATAATATAATAAAATATTATTTTATCAGAAAAAATAAAATATTATTTTATCAGAAAAGATAAAATATCAATTTTTAACAATTGTCACTTTAAAAATTTTCTCCATCTATATCCACATAAAATCAATATTTTCTCATCATATAAATCAATAATTAATTATTCACAAATAATATTACAGAATCACAAGATCTTGTGCCGCTCCTGTAGTTCAGGAAGAGGCTTTCCAATAAAGATTTCTCTCATTACGCCAAGTAATTAGGTGACCAAACCTCTCTTTAGATGTAACTTTCTGACATTGCCAATAATTTTTATAATAATATTATTCGGATAATATGAATTATTGTCCGATAATGAAAAATACTGTGTAGTGACAATTATTAAAATAACAGTAATATAAAAAAAATCAACGCCGCAATTATTGAATCAATAAAATAAAATACTGAACAGTAATTTCTATAACAATTATTGAGTAATGCCTTCTTACGTAAGAATCAATAATTGGTGCAATACTGCAGTGCTTCTCGTTCAACAACGCCAGACATCGTGTTTTTAACCACCGGGTATTCCAACAAGATAATCTGTGAATAACCGCATCTGCTATTTATAACAACTTATACTTGTCGTTTTCATCCAATTGCTTTCCGTTATAGGGCCCACACAAGGTCATTACTGGTCGCATTTAATATTCCCTCGACAAAGAAAGAATATTCCACGACCAAACGAATATTCTCCGACAACAATGAGTATTTTATAACCACCTGCTTATTTAAAGTATTTGCGCATTTTACCCATAACTAACCACATTAATTCAATTAACCCTTACTATTTCAAAATAATAAATAGAGGAAATTTAATTTCATTAATAATAAGTTGGGGTCTTACACAACTGGTCCCGAACTCTTATATTCACATCTTGGCGTTTATCGCCTTCTGTCATGAAGTGGGCGTCGCCCCCACCCTCGACTTTTTCTTCTCCGTATACACCGTTAGCAAGTCCAGAGAGAAGGGATTCAAACTTTTGGGTAAGATTCCTTCAAAAGCCGGAGAGGACTTCGAGCGACGCTCTCTGATAAATACTCCTTCCAATAACAAAAGATGGCATGAGCAGTGGTTCTTCGTTAAAGGACCTGAGATTTCCTCTCTCCCTGACTGGACAATATTGGACAAAGTATCTGCCGACTTTGGGGATATAGCTGAAGAGCGTGTGAAGGAGATGATTGAACTTCTGGATAACTTCCCGAAGAAGGAGTGGAGTTACAATCTTCTCACCAAACAAGCTTTGTTATACGACCACAAATGTAAGTCTCAAATTTTTACCGAATTAAAATTTTTGAATTTTATTATTGTAAACAGGTCTAACGGGATGTATTTTTTCATTGCAAAGATCTTTGATCAAACCTTCATCGATGGATCAAGGGATTTAGAAAAGTTTCTTTTGAGCTAAGCCCCATCACCCCTCCCCGCCATCGAAACCCCCAGAAGATATTCCTGCCTCTAAAGCCCCGGATGCCAAGATCTTCCCGTAGAATCGAGAGGCTGTAGAAGAGACTCTCTGACTTCGTAAAGAAGAAGAGAGGCGTTCGAAGCCAAGAAGAGGTATCTTCCAAGAATCTCAGCCAATCTCGACCTGCAGCTTGATCAATATGCCTGCAAACGAACGGATGCAGGCCCTTCGTATCAAGAAAAGGCGAGTCAAGATAACTCCTCTGTCGGCCGATGAGCTTCGGGTTCCTACTGGCCCAGTGGAAATCCAGGCTGCCGAAGGGGATCACGAAGAACATCCCGAGAGTTTGATTCCCTCTCAAAAAAGAAAACATCCCTCGGATGATCAACCAGCACCACCCGAAGAACCAATTCCAGACCAACCACATCTGTCACCTATCCCTTCGCTAACCCGGGAACCTACTCCTACTCGTTCTCCATCCCCCGAGAACTATACATGGATCCTTCACCATCCCCTTCCCATGAAGAACGGACGCCTTTCATCTCAATCCCTTCTGTCGATGAATTTGAGAATGATGCAAGGGGGTCCCCGACTTTATGGCCTCATTTCAATGCCAATTATCCCTTCCATCTCTTCAATTCTTTTGTTAGAGAGACCGGTGAGCATCGGTTTGGCAATAGCTCAATCATGGATTTGATTAAAGAAGGCATGAGCTATCACACCAAGGTAAATATTTGTCTGTCTGTTCGTTTGGATTTATATGCATCTCTTTGAAAATTAAAGAATTATCTGCAAACATCCACAAAGGCGTCTTGTCTTGAGCTTCTTCTTCCACGCTACCAAGAGACTGAAGCCGAAGAGGATGCTGCTCGTCGAGAAAACACAATTTTGAAGTCAGCTTGGAATAAAACAAGGACTGACCTCGGCGATGCTCTCTTCAATAATGAAAATCTTCAAAAGGACTTAACTCGAAGAATGGAGGAATTGAAGATCTGCAAAGAGGACTTGAAGAAGACGAAGGCCAGTTAGCAGGAGATGACGAGTCTGAATGTTGAACTTGACACTCAGAATCATGCTCTAAGGCTCGGGGATGAAGAACTCAGATAGCCAATCAAAGCCCAGCTATCTGAGTTGATAATCTTCGGGAAGAAGCTCGTGTTGACAAAGAGAAGAATTTGAACATTAAATCTTGAGCTTCGTGGTAAGTTGGAAGCTTTCTGCAGCTTTGGGGCCTCCTTTGACCAAAAGAGCTTCATGAACAAATCCGGACGAATACCGAAAAGTCAAACGAAATGAATGAGAAGGTAGTTCGAGATGTTTTTGATGGCTATTATGATTGTCGAAGAAAGGACAAGGCAAAACTTGTCGCGGCCGAAGCTGATCCTACCATTCTCGATTCGTCTGAAGATGAAGCCGCAGTCTGAAGAGGGATATCTATTTTTCTTCTTTAGCTTATAGGGTTTTTGTAAAAAAAAATTCATATTTCTGTCCTTGTAATTGGCGATATATTAATGAAATATGGGCTTTGTTCTTATAACTTTGGTGCATTTACTTTCTGTCAATACTTCAATATTAATTCAACTGGAAAAATGTACATACTCTTTCATGGACTCAACTCGAACTGTTAAGTAACAACTAGGCATATCATAGAACAGATAAGATGAAGTTAAAGAGTGAGGCACTTCGAACTCAACACTTAGAAAAAATTTAGGTGATAAAGTAAAGGGAGACTTATTCGTTACCGAAGTGTGAGACATGTCTGCTTCATTAGCAATTTGTTTACCCCAAAAGGCCTAACAAAACCACAAGATGACATTTGCCTACCACGAAGGGCCTGATAAGGTCTAAAGAACGATTGCACTTACCACCACGAAGGGCCCGATAACGTCAAGGACGACGCCGCTTTGCCTACCCACGAAGGGCCCGACAAACCCATTAGGACCACTCATCATTAAAGTCGCCATCGAATGGTCGTCGCTAAGTCCACCCAACCTCCTTACACCACTGAACTGAACAGAACGAAGACATGATTCGTTTGAGAAAAAAGGGACTTTTATTGATGATGACGTGAATATTTACAGACTTTCGATGTACTGACATTATATTTACTGAAAGTATTTCCTAAGCCTGCCGGCATGCCAAGTATTTTTAATTGTTGACCCGTCTAATGCCTTCAGCCGATAAGTCCCCGGCTTTCCGGTGACTTCAAGGACTTCATACGGTCCTTCGCGGCCGCAAGATCGCCTTTCCCAAATTCGAGGTGTAGATGCTTCACTTCCCGAGAACAAAATCTCCCACTTCAAATTTGCGGTTTTACCCCTTTGTTGTAATGCTTGCTACCCTCCGCTTGATAAATTCGCTTAGTTTAACCAGGCTATTTCTCGACTTCGTCAAGCAAATCGAGATTGGCTTTCAGTCCTTCTTCATTGTAGATCTCTTTGAATTGACTAACTCGAAGACTTGGAGATCCAATTTCAACTGGGACTAAGGCATCGGTACCATAGGCCACCGAAAGGTGAATCCCCTATCAGTAGTCCTCGAGTAGTCCGATAGGCCCATAACACGCCGAAAGCTCTTCTTCGCCATCTTCCTCGCTTCGTCCAATGCGGTCTTGATCCCGCTTAAGCAGTTTCTATTGGTCACTTCGACTTGTCCGCTTTGATCGAGGATGAGCCATCAAGTCTTTCGTCTTTGGACCTCGATTCTGTCAAAAATGCTTCAAATTTCGATCCCACAAACTGACGCCCATTATCCGATATTACCACCTTAGGAATTCCGAAACGAAATACTACTAATTCTTTCAAAAATTTCAAGCATTCCTGTTCCGTTATTAACCTAAGTGGCTTTGCTTCTACCCATTTGGTCATATAGTCAATGGCAACTATAACAAAACTGACTTGACCTTTTGTTTTCGATGACCCAAGATATCAATCCCCAGACAAATGAAGGGTATAGGAGATAAGATCGAGTATAGCTCTTCCGGTGATCCGATGTGGTATCGATCGCTGAGTTGACACTTCTCGCACTTCTTGACGTATTCAATTAAACTTCCTTGAAGATGGTAGGCCATGAAGTACCCGACGAAGTACTTTGTAGGCTAATGACTTAAGCGACCATATATGGTCGCCACAGATGCCTTCACGTACTTCTCTAGAGAGCATATTCACCGGATGGAGTCAAACATTTCAATGGTGGAGACGAAAGCCCTTCTAATGGATCCCCGTCAATCGAACAAAATTAGCACTCTTGTACTTGATTTTCTTGGCTAGCATCCTATCCGAAGGTAAAACGCCATCTGCCAGATACTCCAAGTATGGAGTCAACCAGCAGTTGGTTCGGTCAACGCACATTACCGATTCATGATGAACACTAGGATGTTGCAAAATTTCTAAGTAAACCGACCCCTCAAAGACGTTAACATCCGTAGTGGCTAATTTGGAGAGTGCATCAGCAATGGAATTGTTATTACGCTCGACCCCCTGAAACTCGTAGGATTGGAAATACTGAAGTCGTTCTTTCAATTCTGCCAAATACTTGATCATTCTTGGGCCTCGAAGCCAGACTTCTGAGAATCGCTTAACGACTAACCGAGAATTATCAAGATGACTATTCTCTCGCACTTCAATACTCTTCGCTTAGTCGTAACCTCGCGAGTATCGCTTCATACTCACTTTCGTTGTTGTTGTCGCTTTGAATCAAATCGATGGCTCGTTACACCTTGAATCTCTCCTGACTCGCCGTAATAATCCTCGCTCCATCGACGTCCAGTAGCAGAAGACCCATCTGCATACGTAGTCCACGAACTCGCTCATTAAGAATCAGAATCGCTCGCTCTGTCATCCCTTTTTCCTTCGCCACAACTTCATCAGCTTCAGAAAATGAGCATTCAACTACAAAATCAGCCAAGGCTTGCCCTTTGATGGCGGTTCGGGGATGATATTCAATGAAAAATTGGGACAACTCCATCGTCCATGCAGCTAATCTCCCCGATACCTCAGGTTTGCCCATAATCTTCTTTAAAGGCTGATCTGTATACTATTACCAATCTACCACGAAGTATTGCTTAAGCTTTCATTAGCGCTTATTAAAGCAAAAGCAAATTTTTCAATGTTTGGGTACCTTGTTTCAAAGATCCCGAAGGACACGGCTTACATAATAAATCGGGTCGCTACATTTCAACTTCACGCACCAAAACCGCTTCCTACCGCCAAATCTAACTAGTCTAAGTACAAATATAGAGGCTCAACAGAGGCGCGCTTCACCAACAAAGGCGTCAAGATAAGTAGGACTTGATGCTCGAAAGGCATCCTCACACCAAGTCCATTGAACGCTCTTTGCATTCTTCTACCCTTTCAACGATCAAAAATGGCAAACATCTTTCTGCCGACTTAGACATGAACCTCCTTAAAGCTGCAATCCTTCCAGTCAGACGTTGAACATATTTAAATGACTGAGGAGTCTTCATGTTCAGGATTGCTTGAATCTTCTCTGGATTGGCTTCAATTCCTCTTTGACTAACAAGATAACCTAGAAATTTGCCAGCCCCTAGACCGAAGGTGCACTTAGTGGGGTTCAATCTCAAGTTGTGATGACGAATTGTCTGAAAGCATTCTTCTAAATCATACAGATGTTTATGTACCAACATGCTTTTGACAATCATGTCATCCACGTACACCTCCACATTCTTGCCCAGCTGATATCTGAAGACATAGTTCATCATCCTCTGGTATGTGGCTCCGGCATTGATGAGACCGAAAGTCATTTTCTTATAGGCATATACCGAACGATGCGTAATGAACGCCGTCTTCGGTATATCCTCTTTACACATGGAAATCTGATGATATCCAGAGAATGCATCCATGAAGCTCAACAAAGCATACCCCGAAGTGGCATCAATGAGCTGATCGATGTGGGGCAGCGGGGTAGAAATCCTTTGGACAAGCTTTGTTCAGATCGGTATAGTCGATGCAGATTCGCCATTTACCGCTTACGCTTCGGACCAAAGACCACATTTGCCATCCATCGCGGGTAGTCGATCTCAAAGATGAAGTCAGCTGCCAACAGTTTTGCAATCTCTTCATCGATGATCCGCTAACGTTCAGGTGCAAAGATCCTCCTCTTCTGTCGAACTGATTTCTTTGACGGGTCTACTACCAACCGATGCTCAAAGAATATATCCACGCTTACTCCCTAAGATATCCTCGAGGTTCCCATGCGCAGATGTCAACATAAGATCGCAGAGCTCCATGAGGTTCGTCCGGAGAGGTTCCGGCAGACCAACCTATTTTCACCGCCTCTTGTTCACCTTGCCCGGATGAGCTCTATCTCCTCTGCTTTCTTCACCGTGGCGTGACCAATGGTTCTAATCGCTCTCAGTGAAGGGTTCGATTTCTATCGCTATGGTCTGCTTTTGCTTCGATATCCCCACTCCTGAAGTGATCACATCATTTCTATAACATCTTCTGGCTAGATCCAAATCTCCTTTCACCTCACCAACCCCATGAGCCGTAGGAAATTTGATTTTGAAATAAGGGATTGAGGTCACAACTTGTAAACCAATTAAAGTAGGCCTCCCAAAATAAAGATTATAAGCGAATCTACACGCACAACATAAAATTTGCAAATAATTTCTACTGTTGAGGGGCCGTTCAAGATGACCTAGAGTTCAATGGTTCCAACCACCTTGACCGGATCGTTACTAAAATCGCATAAAGGAGCCTCCCGCCTCATCTCCATCTTCCGCCTGCTCAGATGCATCCTCCGATAAGCGTGGGCATACAATATATCTACAAGACCCATTATCTACCATCATTCGCTTCATATCCACCGAACCCACTTGCGCAGTCAGCACCAATGATCCCTCATGCGGTTCGATGATTTTCAAAGGGTAATCCTCATCAGTAAAGGAGATTACCGTATTCGGATAAGGTTTATCAGTCTTCTGGAGGTACCACCACCCGATACGACCGAATCCAAGTGACTTCTTGCTTCTTTCCAACAAGTTTGCTGTAGTACCCCAAAGATGACATCTATCACATGCCTCGCAGTCATCCGGTCGTCGGCAACGCTATTTAACGGGTTGAAATTCTTGAACAGTCCTCTATCCTGCCAGAGATTCGCTTCGGCGTACCACATAACGAACTAAAGCCCCACCTTGTACCTTTCTTTCAATGAAATCTTTTAAACTAGCATACGTTCGTTCAGACGTGACTCGAGGCTCGATGGTAATCACAATACTTACGAGGATTCCCTTTTCCGGCTTAATGTTATCTCGAGGTGGCTCAAGATAGGTTGATTCTTAATCGATCCAAGATAATGTACTCTATCGTGTTAAGTGCCGTGTACATCCTATTTACTCTCTCGGGTGGGAGCGACGAACGTCCCGCACCTCGCCTCGAATTGTTGTATTTCTTCACCCGCCTTCATACGCGGTCTTTATTCCCTTCATTCTTCTTCTCGGTCCCCATCGGTTTTGTCCCGATCTCGCCTCCTGCTTCTGGCCCCAAGAAGGACGCTTGAGGTCGTTTCATGGCTTCCTCCACCACGATATAGCCTTCACTTTTTGTCGAAGGCTTCAGCCAGACTCTTCTGTGGTGAAACATTAATTTCTTCACCAACTTTTCTCGATTTGACCAAATCTAACCCATTCAAAAGCATTCCCACAGCCTTGTAGATCGCTCAGTTCACATCACTCAAGCCATTGCTTCACTAACCGCTTCACATATCGGCCTAAAGACTCATTCAAATCTCGTCGAACCTGAGCCAACGAACCAGCTTGGTTTTCCCTCCTTTTGTTGCTCCCGGCTTAAGCATGAAACTTTCTCGCATACGTTCCGCCAAGATGAAATTGAATCTGAGGGAAAAGTCCCCATCCATTGCCTGACATCCTTTCTGAGCGTCGTGACAAAAGTATGACACTTAGCAGCATCGCTAAAGTCATAATAATCCATCATAACTTTCAATATGGGGCAACTTCTTGGTGGGGTCAGCTTTCTCTTTTAGAATCTCCGCGGAAAAAGGGGATGCCTTCTTTCCCGAAGTATCTTTTGTTTTCTGTACTTCGGCAAGCTGTTTCCGAAGTTCCTTTAATTCTTTAACCAGATACTCCACACCTTCTGGTTGCGATGATGCTTCTTTCTCCAGTGACTCCTTCTTCTTCTCGAGTGGACCGGCTTTCTTAATGTAACCTCCAAATTTAGAGGATTTTTCCAATGACGAAGCGCCCATGCAGCGGTGTACCTCGCAGAGACTCTCGAGAGTATGACCTCTGGATATACTTCGTCTCTGAACTCGGGCGCTATGGTGAGAATGTGCAACAACAAGTGCCTTCTTTGTATTCTCAAGAGTGCGATCTCTGGATCGACCTCTTCGTTTACTTCGACCTTACTCCTTAGAATCGACAGGGTGATATGCCTCTTCGATCTTTGAGGAGTAGGGCTTGAGATCTTCTTCTTTCTGGTTTGCCCCGAGACTCTCGTCCCCGAATGAGCGGTGTTCCTTTCCACTCCGATGCCCTCGCTTCTTGGATTTGAACATAATCGAATTCTTCATCCCTCAACTCGCCATTCGAGCCATCTCTTTCACCTATATCCCAGTCATTTCTTCACAAGTACCTCCATAGCTCTATCTCGCCTCATCCGCCATCTTAACCAATCGGAGGCCTTTTCGCTCTTGGTCATCTCTCTTGTATCGAGTTCTAGGCGAGGTGCCTTCTACTGCGCTTCCCGACCACGGCCGACGCTTTCTTTGCCGTGAAAAATAGCTTACGCTTAGCTTTGCCTACCGCCTTCGACCGAGAATCCTCATGTGAACGTTTGGACGCTGTGCTGGCATGAACACTTATTGCAGGTCCCAAACGATCCTTGATAGACACTCGTGGTGCTGATTCACCGACAACATAGTCGCCGCCGAATGTAGGTGTTCTACTCTTCACCATGAATACTTGACGTAGAACGAACACTATTGCGTGATTGAAAAATACTCAGACACTAGAACTCGGCCTCCTTCTAGCCACCAATGTTAAAGCCAAGATCTTTCCCCACGTCCCAATCACCGAGACGCGTCCGATATCCTGCACAGATTCAACAAGTCAACACCAAAAGCTTGGCTTGGCGACCGGCTTGGGATAACTCCGGCGTGAGAGTCAAGATAGCGATCACAAGGTTAACAATGGAGGAAAAATAATGTCTCTAGTGCTTGAGAGATAATAATCTGATTGTGTGTTGTAATTTTTTGTTACTTACCTTTCTTGTGTGATCCTTTGCCCCATACGCATCTGCATCTTGCCATCGCCACCCACTATCTCCCTCGACACCTCTCCCCACTCCCTCGGTCATCTCAAAGAAAGTATGTAGCCTACTTCCTCACCGCTACCACTATTTGCCACCGCTTCATTATCCGAGTCCCATTCTCATTAATGTCATGCGAAAGGTGGCGTATATAATAAATACTATCTTTTTATCATGATTACCGGTAAAAAAAAAGGGTTAAGTAACAATTTGTGTAATGGGCCACTCCAATGACTAAGCCCAATAATAGAGATGACCCATATGACCGGATCCAATCAAAAGGACCCAATAGAATAATCAAATAACTGGGTCCAAATCATTCGGACCAATCAGGACAAAAGTAACATGATTCAAGGGAGGAGCCCATTAAGTCCGGCCCAATAATAAAAAAGATCATGACCCAACACTTATATTGAATTTAGCATTATTACGACCATAACCATATATAATGACATGTAGAGTATGGGTAGGAGGGTCGACTATCTTGTGTTCCCGATTAGAGGGATTTCAAATTTTTTATATATATATTATATGATTTTGAATATTTAATTGAAGATTTTGATTCTAGGAATTCTGTAGTATTTTGTTGTAGTCGAAATTATTATATTTTAAATTCTGGAACGACATTTTTTTAGATACAACTTGTACTTTTATATATTTATTTTTACCATTTGTTTTAGTGAAAACAATGTTTCGTCTCGTTTTCAATTTTTTACTTGGGTCACAAAATCTCAAATACGGAGCGCTAATTTATTACTCCCTCCATTCCTAAATAAGTGACGTTTTGAAAGAAAAAATTTGTTCCAAATTATCTGTCGTTTACAATTTTCTAAGATAATAAATTATTTATTTTTCTATATAACCCTTACCTTCTCTCATTGTCTCAAGAAATTCTCACTCTTAGTATTAATAGTTTTTAACTTCCCATAAAGGGGTAGTGATGAAATTTCATAAATATTTTAATTATTAAATGATAATATTAAATGATTTTCTTAATTTATGTGTAAAAAATTTAAACTATATTTATTTAGGAATGGAGGGAATAAATTTTTGTCATGAACATGAAATGATGCGACCCACGCCGACAGTAGTTTCTGTTTAGCCATGCAAGTGTACAAGGGAGAAAAAAGATTAGCTAGACTCTTCCCACTTAGGTTTTCACATGTGGTGATCTTTAGTTCACACGTGCATGGATGTGGTTACTTTGGCATACATGGCCACATATATATATATATATATATATATATATATATATATATATATAGTGGCAAAGAACGTTGGAACTTGTGGAGTTGATTGATCCCGCGGGAAAAAAATACTACGTAATATTTTAAGATATGATAAATTTAGAAGAATTTTAAGTACAACGAATAAATTGATCTCACTGAAATTCTATAAATTTTTTAATATAAGATTGGGGTTAAATTAAAATTTTTATAACTTTCTCAATTTCATATTATTTTATTTTTTATGTATGTATCTTCTAATATTTTTAAAATAAATAATAATCTAATTTATATTATTTTCCTAACATAAGGAATTTAAATATTTATTAACAAATTTGTGATTAAAAAAGAGTATTTAGGGTCAATAATATAACAATATTAACATTATATATATATATATATATATATATATATATATATAATGTTATCATTGTTATATTAACAATATCAGAACCAAATACATGTTTTATGTATGTACCAGGTCTTAAAGCTCACATTCATCATCATTGGATTATATAATTCATCATAAATAGCATTAGGAATGACAAAAATAGTTCATATAAATATTTAAAAGACTATTAATCTTCCATTATGAGATAAAATAGTCTGAAATAATATTAAATTAAGATAAAAAGTCCAATCTTAAATATGTTTTTATAATAACATGCAAAAGAAATCTTGGTGGTAAAAATCCAAAGAACAGTAATACTAAAGGAGCGTCTTATTTAGTTATTTTTCACTTCCATTTTAATGAATTTTAAAATATATTTACTTTCAATAATTTTAATTTTTTTTATTACAAAGTTATTATTACTTTTAATCTTTGAAAAATTCAAAAGTAGACATTTAATTTGATATTGATATTGAGGGTGGACGAAAGTACCCTTCAAATTGGGAAGCATATATGGCAGAGTAGAGCAGACCTAGGGAAGAGTGATGTTTGGGAAATGTATGTAGGTCAAAAAGCAAAGGGGAGAAAGTAGTACAAGCAGTAAAGTCAAAAGGTTAAAACAGTGAAGAAGTAAAGTTTAACAACATTCATTCATTCTGTTTAAAAAACTGAACAAAATGATGCCTTCCTCCTTTAGTCCTCTCTCCTCTTTAAATTCCATACAACCAAACAACCCCTGCACAGCACTGAACTGAACTGCACGCCCGCCTGCCTCTCCCTTTCTGAATTCTTCAGTGTTGTATTCGTCAGGTTACTATGTGGTGAACCGGTGGGGGTGGGTAGTATAAAATTAATTTTGGTCAATTGACGTGCAAGTCGTGAGATGTCAGCACTGTATTTGTCAATTGATCAACTTATCGTGAAGTTAATTTAATAATAACCGGATCAATGTAAATAAATCGAAAGGTCGTCCATGTAAATATGTAACTATGCACCTTCCACTTGGAGTGGTAATGCATAGTTGTTGGATTCGCCGGAAAATGAAGGGAATACCGCCGGATGTGACGACTGACTGACTTGTCGACCGTGCAACGCATATGCTCTCATGAAATCTAATAAGAAAAGTTGGGAATTTAAAGTAAAAGAGGGGGGTGGGACCATGCCATAAATGAAATTATTTGTGAAGCATTCTTCAAAGGGCATGGCAATTGGCATATAGAGTAGAGAACTAGCTGTAGCTAGCAGTACTTCCATCTTTTGAATTTTATAATTCAGTTTTTCCGTAATTAATTAGAAAGAGATATTGCTCATTTGTAACTGAGGCTTATGGCCTGGCCAGGTAATGTACAAAATCACAAAGCTTGGCTCTAATTAGACCAGCCTGATTTTCCACTAGTCTAGATTCGGTAAAATTAAGATCGAGCTAGTTTACAATAATTTTCCGGATCCGGTCTTCCACCAAAACAAGATTTTTGTCTTTATATAACATAAAAGTAAATTATTAGAGAGAGAGAGAGAGTATATCAGTTTTTTTCCAATTGTATTAATTAATTAATCCACTAAATAAATAATCTGAATTGAAATTTATAACCACCTTAGTTCTAGATTAATTTCATGGATCGGGTGGGTATGGTACTTGTACGTGGCTAGTTGTGCTAATTATAGAGGGGATATTGGAGTAGCTAGCTAGCTAGCTAGCAAGGTTCTTAATAAGTTCGATTAGATTCCCTCAGGCTCAACCCCAACTTTGTATGTTTCAGCATACTCCCCTCCCTTGCCTACTTTCTATTCCCGGCCACCAACTTGTCAGCTTGCATGATTCCCTCCGCCACAAGTGCTGCAATCCAATTACTTCACTAAAAAGTCTTTAAGTTTAATTATAACCAGACATCATGTTTCTTGTGACGGTATTATTTGAGAAAAAACACCTTGACTCCTTATTTATTTATTTATATTTCTTCTTTAATTTTAAATTTTATTTTGTTTCTGGAAGTTGGTAATGATATTTTTTGGCATATGTTTATAGGAAGAGCATGATGAGATTCGAGCAAGAAAAGGTGAATTAGAGGGTCTAGAGTGGGAGGACTACAAGTCCATGCCATTTACTCTTTGTGTAAGTGCAACCCACAGTCCCTTATTTTAAACTTTGTTGAATTTAATAAAAAAAAATTAATTTCCTTAGTTTTCCCCCCTTTTTTCTTTTTCCAGGTGGTTAATGAAACTCTGCGAGTTGCCAACATAATAAGTGGGGTATTTAGGAGAGCAATGACCGATGTGAATATAAACGGCGAGTTTAAAAATACATTGAAATCAATTTGGTATTTATCATATTTCAAACTGTTTGCAGAATATCTGCTTAATATATATATACAGTTTATTTTTTTTCTTTTATATTTTAGTGTATTGGTTTTTGCATGAGCTTATGAGATGTCTAAATATTTTGTTTGTATTCAAATAGGTTACACAATTCCGAAAGGATGGAAAGTCTTCACTTCGCTAAGGGCAGTCCATCTAAATCAACAACATTTCGAAGATGCTCGAGTTTTTAATCCCTGGAGGTGGCAGGTATTTATTTATCCTCCTCATTTCTCCTCTTCCCAGGCTGTTTTGTGCTAATGAAAATCGTAAAATTATGGCAAACAGATCAATTCAGGAGCAACTAACGTGTTCACTCCATTCGGAGGAGGGCCAAGGCGGTGTCCGGGTTATGAGCTTGCCAGAGTGGAACTCTCAGTCTTCCTTCACCACCTCGTCACTCGTCTCAGGTCTCACTAGTAGTAGTAGTAGTCCAGTCCTTTTCTTTTCTACATGTTGCTTAATTTTCAAATATTAATTTGGTTGGTATTATGATTGATCAAACAGTTGGGTTCCTGCTGAAGAAGATAAGTTAGTTTTCTTCCCCACGACGCGGATGCAGAAACGATATCCGATAATTGTTCAACACCGAGTCAAGTCATGTAAAGAGTAGGAACATGTAACTTACAGGAACGGAACCGAGTATATAGTTTTTATTTAAGGAGATGCACAATGAAACCAGTATTTGGCTGCCAAAGTATTTTACCAAATAAAAGTTAGATCTTAACTGAGAAAATTATCTCCAAGTTTGCATCCCCCCACCATATTCCACACTCAATCAACAAACAGAAAAAATAAAATAAAACTACCTACGCAACTCTAAATATACTCCCATTTCAGCTACAACATGTTTATACAGACGGTTCCTACAGCAAAACGCCTGCACTTGTAAGAGCCTCGACCGGGCTTGATAACTGTGCATTGATTTCTTGAATTCCTGGCGCATAAGCCAACTGCGCTTAACTGCAATAAGCAAATATGTTCCCCAAAACAACAGAACTTAGCAGATGTAGATTTCAACTGGGGGTGCTGTCACGATTTTTGAGTGCAGATTCCACTAGTTTAACCTTTTTTGTATTCTCGCTATTGACTAGTGAAAGCTTCGTGATTGAGTACCTAAGGCGGGAGATTTGGTCATCTTGAGCATAATCATTCCTCCTCGTTACTTGCCTCTGTTGGCTCGTTACATTGGTTCGAAGAGAATGCATATATCTTTTTAACCTTGCATTTAGAGCTTCCATAGTAGAATGCAAAGCTTCCAATTCCACTCCACTAAATCTGTCTGCATGAATATAAAAAAGGATGTGAAGTGAATCTTGTGAAAATATTGTCTGACCCAAGATAGAGACATGAAATTACAATTGTATGTTCCATTCTCCAGATAATTTTGAAAGATATAAAATATAATTTCAAAAGAAAAACCAAGGAAGCAATTGTGATGAGAAAAAAAGTTAATATCCACAAATTTTATTAGGAGGAAAAGAGATTTTGAAGGAAGAGGTTGGGTTTGGTGAGCTACTTATTTTCACTTTACCTACACACTTTTTGAACAGTAAAATTACTTAGCAACCTGTGAGCAAGTTAAAGTTGCTAAAAGAATGAATGAAATAAAATCAGCCAAGTGCGCCTCATGAAATAGTAGTATACTAGTCATTTAATCAAATATTCCGAGAATCCAAATTGCAGTGATTACTTGGTGCTTAAAACTTACCAAGTTCTAACTTGAACTCTCGCTCTGCTTTTGATAAAGGCTTCTTGTGGACCCCTGGTAATTTTCTCAATCTCTGTAAGCGCTCTTCTAGGAGATTATGAAGCTGAACTGCACGAATGGTGCGCTCATCTAATTTTCCCTGTTTCTCCTCAACTTTTAAAAGCTTCTGTTGTGCCTCATGTAAACGAGTATGTTGGTCATCTATTATTTTCTTTAGTTGAGGACCATGACACTCGAGTTCAAAGTACACCTAGAAAGCCAAGAGGAATACTTTTTTATAGAAATATGCATCATAGATTCAAGAAACAAATAGAAATAACAAAAAAGCAATTAGATTTTAACTTGGTTAATATAAAATTGCAGATATATATGGTATCCACATTACAGTGGATATTATTATTAAAGAAACAGCTCTCTCAAAATGCAGCACGGCAATCATCAGAGTATCAAAGTACACCTTTTGTTGTAAAAAAGATTACCCTCATGTACGAATAAGTACACCATTTCCATACCTGCTTACACGCCCCTTTTCAAATACGTACTGAGTGGACAAGCACAAGACCCATATCTGAGGAAATGAACCCTTAAATACTAATAATTAGTTCTGTAATGTCATAGTTGTCATCAACATTTTCTTTTAACGCACTTCTCCCTCCCTATCAAAACGAACAAAAAAGCAATAATAAAAAAAGCCACCAAGAAAAAATGTTTTTCCAAAAAGTACTCTCTATTATTTATAGCAGCATGAGCCAACACACGTTTCTCCAAGAAGTACCCTCGATTATTTATAGCAGCATAAGCCAACACATGCATGTTGCATAAGAAGTTTATAAATAATAGTTTGGAAGCTTCACCTTTTCAAAGTAATATCAATGTGAGATATCCAAAAAAGGGAAATAGTGCCAAAAATTAAGCAAAGGAAATGATGAAATCATGAGAAGAGGACCAGAACTAGATAGACGCATCCTCTTGTTAAAACATAACATTAGCTGTCTGAGTCGGTGAATAATTGTAAAATGTGTCATTACCTTATGTGCGTATTCCACATAATTTTCATTGAAAAGCTTGAAGTACTGATGAAGAGCTGATCGACCTTCAATAGAATCAGCAGCAATGGAGCGTAAATTTGGGGAGGAAGGAGACACAAGAACCACCTTTGGACCGCTAAGAAGTTCTTTACTTATGATAGTTTTAGAACCACTTGCTTTAGGCTCTTCAGAACTTGTTGATTTCTTTTCCTTATCAACATCAATAGGAAGTAACAGATTCCAAGTTTCCATCTCTAGTACAACACATTCGTGAGAGGATGTCAGTCCCACAATCCACGAGCATCCAAATGAATCTGACAATGCTATAAAACCATAAAGAGGAGATGGTGTGGAGGATTCTCCCTGGCATGTGTTAAGAACAGAATGCACAGATGGAGTCCTCATGATCTCATCCTTGCCACTTGCCTGACTAGTAAAAGGCAGAAAATGCAATACTATTGAATCTGCCCCTCCATCATGAATGGCATATATTCTTTCTGGAACAAGGGGATCAATAAACATTGATATCATAGAACCACTTTCTCTGGTTTTTGGCAGAGCTAAATCTACTATGGCCAACCTCAACAAAGGTGGTGGATGCCCCGACCAAACAGTATGATCAGGCGGCTGATCAAACTGTACAATGGAGAGCTCACTGACTGATTCGCAAATCATTGCAACACCAACTATCCGATCATAAGAATCAACACGAAGACGAGGAGGGCAATTAGCAGCCCATACCGGCTGTATTTCGTCAGCTAAGGCATCTATTTGTAATTGCCCACCACTCCAGGCAATAACAAGAATGGAGTCTTTGCTTACTGAATTGTAAAGAAAACTCACTGCACGGCCTTCACACTCTGCAGCCTGAACTGCAGAAGTTTCTTCTCCCCCATGGCATACTTTTCGAAGAGGCCCCTGAAAATCATAAAAGAAAAGGCTCTGTTTGTTTCTTGGGGAAATTGAAATTATCAAGTTATATTGGACCACCAAAAGCAACCAAGGGCTTCAACTCTAATCTATCCGACACAGTCCAAACTGAAACTCAACGAGAAAGCCAGTAATCAGGCCATGCTTAGGAGCATTAACTGTGAACTTATCAATCCAAGAAATAGTACAAGTCAAAATTGACAATACTCTATAAAAATCTGTTTCTATCATTTTTGCAATCAAAAACCAAACCATAAGATTGTAAAATGTAACAGTATCAAAAGTGGATAGATTTGGAACAGAAAAACAAGGCGATAGACATTTTAACATGTTATTCTATCAAGCATGGATACGCCAAAATAGGCTTCACACCGCACCTGAGATATGTACTGTGAATACACCTCGGATAATATGTATTAGCAAATCCAGGCTATATGCATTAATTAAATAAATAAAAAAGGTAAGTGGTGTATAAGGCATCGTACAGTGGCAATGAAACAGCTGAGCAGGTATGGTATGGGGTGACCTTTCCCAACCCACCCCGCCTCATTAAAAAAATGCTGACCTCATACCATTTCGTTAAAGCAATTATCAAATTAAATAAAAAGACAAAATATTAAAAGAACTTTATCATCCTAGAAGAACATCATATAGTAATATTTCATAGAAATTCATCCCTCAATAAATTAATTATAAATAATTATTTGAAAAAAATAAGATCAATTTTATACAAGTGTTATTAAACAATAGAACATTGAATGGGGTCAGGTTCAGAAACTTACTTGAGTTCCATACCCTACACAAACCCTATAGGGTTCTTTTATTTTTCTCCTAAACCCATTCCATTAGGGTCAAGGTCAAGGGACGGGAAAATTGACATGCCTTGCATGGAATACAGTGGGAGTTCTGTTGGGGCTATTTTTTAGTTTCATAAACATTTTAGTGGGTTTCTTTATAATTGTTTCCAGAAACTTACGGGGATCTAGATTTTATGGCTATAAGAACATCATTGATATGGGGGCTAGGGTTCAAATAGATCACAGAAATCATCATCGATCTGGGGGCTTGGTTAATTAGGACTTATTGGTTGGTTGGTTGTTTAGTTAATAAGTTTACAACTTAAATTGTTTTGGTTAACTTAACTGATGTGCCGGTTAACTTATTTTGGTTCCTTAGGTAGTGCAATTTGTTACACTGATCACATTCCTATCAATGTAATAGCCATGTAATTTGAGATTTCATTACCCCATGCAATGCGGTATTAGCTTGTTACACTGATGTGACATTTGAACCAAACAAATCAAGATAAATTACTGTAATGAAAAATTTAATACTACATTAAATGGTCTTAGACTAATGTTCATTGCATTACATCTTCATTTTTAAATGTAAAGCTCTTTTTGCACTATCTTAGTAATGAAAAAATAATACTACATTATTACTTCTTAGTTTATCTTATTGTTAGTCTTATTTTAATTGAAAAACATGTACATAGCTTTAGTAATTTAGTTTTGAGGTTAAATGTGATGCTCCCTTTATTCCACAAAAAAGAGTCTCATTTACAAAATTTGCTAATATTAAGGATGTGCCCCACCCCCCTCCTCTCTCTGTTTACCCCTAAAAATAAAATGTCGTTAGTTTAATAGTGGTGGCATGCTAATAAAATTATGATGGTAATCTTGACGATATTTTGTTATTTTATACTACTATAAATAAAAAGAGGACCCTTTTGTGGAACAATAGTTTTACAAATAGGACTCTCTTTGTGGAATATATGTAGTACAAAATATATACCTAAAAATATTAATAATTAATTAATAAATGTATCCCTATGATCCGTATCAAAGTTTGAAAATTGCAGTTTCGGTGTCATTCTTCTTGGGTGTTTTGGTGTTATCATAGATGGTGGTGAGCGCAAAAACTGATGTAACCAAATTATGATTTAAATAAAGGATTGTCAGATGAAAAAGACTATTTTCTTTTGGATTGAAATGAGGGGAGAGAGAGCATGTTTGAACCACATAAACCTGACGCCGTGACTACATAGAACATATGCAGCACAGAACTTTCGCAGTATCAATTATTACAGATGGCCAACCTGAAAGAAACTTGGTGAATAAACAGACGAGAAATATACCTGCAACGAAATGGATGCATCAAATAAAGCATAAGGCTGAGCTTTAACTGCGGGTAGATTTTCCATTTCCGCTGCTTGGCGAGCTAACTCAGGAAATGTTGCTTCCAACCAAGATATTGCCAGATTAGAATTACTAACAGCTTTGGAATAAGAAGATTTCAGCCCAAATGTCTGGGCGTCACTATATATTTCCAATAAGAATTCCCATTTATACACACTGTAGCAGCACAAAGCGTTCCGGTTTCAAGAAATGCACAATTTTAAACTTTAAAGAATCAGCAATATTGTGCAAGGCAAGCATAGTCCATAAATACCACAATCAACTGATATACATTTTAGGAGAACAAAATATCAAACGCTTTCAAGTTCAAAGGCTTTGAGGGTGGGTGTTAAATGAGACATGGCAATAAGTTTCAAGTGATGCTCCCAGGCATGAGTTTCAGTGAGTCATCAGCTTCCATATTCCTTTATTATGTGTAGTAGATAATAGGAGGCAGCAAGATTCATACATAAAGTTCCATTTTCCAAAAGGGTGGAACCCATACAATTTGCATCAATATATTTCAAAGGCTTATTTGAAAGAATACTCGTGAGAAAGATGGGTGGAAGCACATAAAATTCAGTAGTGAAAGCCTGAATAACTATTCTTTATTTATTGCTGCAAGTGCAAGCATTCAGGACTGAAAAAATGGGACTTCTATTGGTGTATGTAATGTCAGAATAACTGTTCAAGATATCTTTATGCTTGTAGTGTCAAGTGTGCATATTCATAATAGAGTTTGAGACAAAAGTAGAGTTACCAGGTACTGGCGTTCCCAATCCTGGTACTCCTATGCACCAACACTCTAGATATTGCTTAACAAACGTTTTTTTGTTGTTGTTTTACCTATAGGAGCACTATATTAATATTCTTAGTATTCACATTTGAACTAAATCAATTTGTTGATTTAACTAAAAATTTTCTATACAAACTAACATTATTGCATTTAGATTCTAAGAAAATTCCAAACTATAAGCACTTGCGTAAAGCTACCCTAGCATACTGCTTTGTCAGCCTTTGTAGCGTCCCATGTACACGTATCGATTCCACAAACCGAGTTCAACATAACACTGGACCAATCAATCCCAAAAATGAGGAGGTAAAGAATAAGAAAAGAGAGGCAGGGCTCAAGTCTCAACAGGTTTCACAAGTAATTCCTTTAGAAAGGAAGAGGCTTCAGAAACAGAGAGGAGATGACAAGAGATGCATCAAGCATATAACATATGATAAACTCAAAAAAAGTACTCAACCATCTATCCCATCTACCAACATAATCATGCAACTATCTGTATTTTCATTGTTCCGTGGCTTGGTGTCTTTGGAATTTGTTGTTCGGATTGTTGCCGAGGCTTGTTTTTCCAACGTCTGTGTAGGAGCTTTTTCTCACCAGGTCTTCGAGTTTTGGGAGGTTCAAGAGTGTTGTGGTTGCTCTGCGATTCTAAACAAATTATTTTAATGTCCGGAGTGCAATAATTATTTTAAACAGATTTTAATGTTCGGAGAGAGTGCCATTTTTAGCTTCTCTTTCAGCTTCCGCTCTCAGGGTTCGTGGGTTTATCTCTTTGATATTCATAGAGATTGGCAGGCAGGCCTGCTTTTAGAGCATTCACAACAGTTTCTTTATATTTATCCCTACTCTATAATGATATTGGGTCATTCTGTAAAATAGGGATTCAATTTTTTCACTATGTACCCAACAAGTTTCTTATATTGATTCCTTAAATAATGAAATTTAAAATTTAAAAGTTCTAACAGTCAAAACATCAAATTAATAATAATCTTATAATTTATAAAAGAGAGAATAATTTATCAATTATATTCCACTGCAAAATAAATTTATTTTATTTTAAATTTTAAGTAATTTATGGAGTGAGTATTGAATGGATTGTAGTTGCAAATGTACATAAGATCAATATTAACTTTTAAAAAGTTAATTTGTGATATTTTAAATTTAAATTTAATATGATTCATTTAAATTTTGAAAATAATAAATTTATAATTAATAGTGATTTTATAATATTTATAATTATATTGACATAAATTAAATAAATTTATATCAATTTTAAATTTGAATAAGTTTGAAATTAATTTTTAAAAAATAAGTCAATATTAAGTTTATAATTTGAAAATGAAGTAGTAAAAAAAATGTCATGATGTGCATGATTGATGAGTTGTCCACTTAAATGAGGGTGTGAAATGTCATTTTGAATATATAGAGAACGGTCTTTTGATTCCCTCACACTTAGGAGTAAAATCAGATTAAAATAGATTGTCAAATAAGGATAAGGAAACTGTTCGATAATAATTTGTTGATGTATTCTTCAAAATTGGGGATAGAGAGTTGATTAGAGAAACTGTTGTTAATGCTCTTAGGGGTTTGTTGTTCTTTATTTTTCTTTAGAAGGACTCCTTGTTATCCTTTCTGTACTCTTCTTAATCTCTAATTATTTTATTTTCTATCGGGAGAAATAAGCATTTATGCCATCTGTCTGGGTTTAATTGACCCATCATTTTGAGTGTTCGTGGCAATTGATATCCCATTTATAAGAAATATACTTGCAATGTTATTAATGTAGTGGAAAATATAACCTTATTAGCATTGTGGGAAGAGGGAAACATAGAAATTAACCTCAAACCCTGCATCAAGACTATAAAATAGAGCCTTCTCTTAGTTTTGAACCACTGGTCACTCTCATATAAGAAAGGATATGCCGATATAAAATACAAATATATTAATGATATATAAAAAAGTTAAAAATTATAACTATATTTTTGGCGCGTCTTAAAATAAGTGTGGCCGTGTCAAAAGCTCTCAATAGTGCCAACCAAAACCCGGACGGAGGGAGTAACTATTATGTCCAACACTCCCTTGTTCAATATCACTACAAGAATTAGATAATTCAACTTTTTTTTAAAAAAAAAAAAAAAATTAATGACAAGCAACAAACTTTGAACAATAATTACCTTCCGAAAGGTACAACAGGGCATAAGATGTAAACCGCGCCATCACTAAATAAAACAAAAACCTGCACATAGTGATAGAAACATTACTTGAATATGGATAAACTAAAAAGAATCAAGTAACTGATCCTTGGAATAATTGTAATTGTGATTGAACACAAAATAATCTATGAAGTATAAATTGGAGGACAGAATCTGCTCAAGTAAATTATCAATCAAGGTGGATGGAACAGGTATCATCTTTTGACTGCAGATAATTGTTAAAACATTTTAAGTAAAGCATAAGCCAATGAATTTATTGAATCACAAATTTTGTGGTCTTCTATACGTGATATTCCCAACTATTCATATGCAAATTATTGTCTAACTAAAACCCTCCTGGAAATGCTAAATCCTGAACAGTTTACTTCTAGATGCATGAGTGAGCAAGTAAACAAGCACACACATAAATTCACCACAAATTATGGGACAAACAAGATTCAACCCAACTTACACTAAATTTATCCCACAAGTGGTCACCACCAAACGAAAAATCTACAGGGCAGATTGATGCAGCATTCCTTGATCTACCTGGTTCCACTGGCTGTAAATAATATTCCTGCTCTGGTTGCCAAAGAGATGAAGACAAATCAAAAAGCCTGAAAAAGATAAGAAGAATTGTCAGTCACATTAGACACCAAAATCATTACATACAGTTTACTCCCTCAGTCCCGAATGTCTTAAAGTATACTAGGATTTTGTTTACAAAAAGACGACTTTAAAAACACAAACCAAATATAAATATGGTATAAATACTAATTTACCCAAAAGTGCATATATCCCCATATAGGCACTCCATTCCCAAGTTAATTGTGGTATTTGTATGGGTCCAAACAAAGGCTGAATTCGAAGAAATTTTATACTGTCTCCTATAGTTTTCCAACCTTAATTTGTGTGCCCATTGTAGCGTAGACATCCTTCAATGGACAGAGGGAGTAATATAAAAGAAAAGACTGGTTTGACGCCAGATGGAAATTGCAAATGTTTCATCTTTTCAAAAGCTACACAGACATATATATTGGGAAATTAGCATATAACATATCAAAACACACAATTCAAAACATATTAAGAAGTAAAAACATTACTTTGTAGTTGTTTTCTCCATTTTTTATTTTAAAAAAAAGGTTAATGTAAAATGAAACCCAAAAGACAGAACCCAAGACAAGAAAAAGAAAGAAAAGGAAACTGACATTACAGGGTCTAGATTCAAAAAGTCTTTTTGGCAAAGAATTATTGAATGATGAATAATTCAGGATTTTTTTAATTGGCAAGAAAGTTTGGGATTTCAAGCATTGAATACAAACTCTCCTAATTATCATTGACTAAGTTGGTGGTATGCCAAAACCTTCCACATTAAGTAACCTTAGTCTAGCACTAACAAAATAATTGTCGATGGAAAACGTGGTACCTGAAAACCGAATCGGAAGATAGAACTCCCAAATGGGTATCACTGTAAGGATGCCATAAGATTCGTAATGTTCGTATCACATTGTTTTGATTGAAGTAGATGTCTAAGCCAATTGAGACGGTCCTGCAAACAACAACACCCTGAAATCTTAAACTGGTCTAAATACAACAGTACATAGTAGAAACGATAATGTCACATAAACTGAGATGGCATGCAGACAACTGCATAATAAGAATTTACAGACAGATACATTTATATGTAGGATGTTTAATCACATACATGACATATGTAGACAAAATTAAGGGGAAAAAAGAAGTAAATATCCAGCCTATGATTTCTGAATATCAGTCTTCATATGTTGAACACCAGGAAGTACCGAGCTTGAAAAGTTTATTTTATTTTATTTTTTAAAAAAAAAGAGAGGTAAAAGAGGTGAATTTTAATAAAACAATACATACAAACTGATAACTTAAGTCATACAACTTTGTAGTGCAATACCATCAATCTAAATCATCTGATCAGGTACAAATCAACCATCACATCATACAAACTAAATAGGTTTTCACAATCACAGGCTGAGCCAGGAACCTCAACTTCTGCATATCTTTATTAAGATAACTTAACAGAAAGTAGAAACAAGAAGGAAATTTTGTATATATACAAGCATCATCCAATCCAATTATAAAAAACTCAGGGAGTCAAGTTATTATTGAAGTTTATCGAATGAAATCTTGTTTCTCTGTTTAGGAAGTATCAAATTCACTGTAAAAATGCTATAGAAAAATCATGTCATGACTGGGAATTTGTACACCCAACATGAGAACAGGACCAGCAAGGCGCATTGTTGTTGCTATGTGCCCAATAACTGGACTTCTGCAGGTCAAAAAACTATGTGAGTCTAAGACTGTGTGTGATTTTTAGTTGCCTCATCGCCTAGGCAATTGCGTGATGCATATGTTAGAAATTCAAGTCTACAAGTCAAGGTTCAGAATACTATAATGGTATCAAATTAGTGATGCAATGTAAGGCCAAACATAACCTAACGCGAATTCATATGAGAGAAAAAGCTTATTTTGTCAATTAAATATATTTACACTTTAGTTCTACTCATACCTGCAAATAATTGTATTATCTTTTGTTGAAGTGCGCCCATAGAGGTACATGACACATAGACCATCCAAACCGGTTAAGAGTATTGCTGATCCATTTCTGTTGATAGAAATTCTATTGACCACAAAAGTGAGCTGTACATCTACTTGCAATACCTATAAAATAATTAAAGTCAATTACAACTTGCATCATTTGAAGAATGAGAGGAAGATAAAACATAAACAAATAGATTACTATGAAAAGCTGTATTTTTAGCATTCAGAAGCAAGTTTGTAAACCTTTTCCTAAAAGACCCTCCAGTGTTCGGAAGCATGTCTTTAGTTTTCAATTTTTATTTAATTCAAATGATTGTATTCCCTCAAAAGGACAGACTACTAAACCAATGGTTTTGAAGTAATGACTAATGCGACAGTGAGACCCTCTCCCATTTATTTGTGTGTATTGTTCAATAGTTTGGCATCTTTGGAGTTCTTTGTTTGAATTTTTTTATGATGATTTAGGTGTGCCCTTTGTCCTTGGAGAGCTTTTTCCTTACCAAGTTTTTCTATGTTTTCGGAAGTATAAGGGCAAGATAGTTCCTAGGAGGTCAGAAAGGAAAGTTTGTGGTGCGGACGTTTGGCCATTCTACGAGGCCTATGGACAAAGAGATATGCAACATAAGAACAAGACATATCTTTGGGTTTTGATCTCTTATACAAGAGGATTTTTTCAGCTCCAGAGGGACTTCTGGTCTAGGGGAGTTTTGCAAGGCCTTTTTTGTTTCTTTTACACATAAAGATTGGCTGGCAGCCTTTTGTAAAGGGCATTGTTATCAATTTCCTTTTATATTACAGGATTCTTTCTCCTATTATTGCATTCTCCTATCTAATGGTAACTCTTCGTTTTAGGGAAAAAATGATCAAAATAACAAACGAAATAGGAAATCTTGTCCCAACTCATAAAGAATTTCAAAGCACTCAGCTCCATCCACAATCATGATAAAAGAGGGGGGGAGGAAGATAGCATTAATGCCCATAAACCAATCCTTATTTCATGGGACATCAGAATTGTATGTTTATTTCATTACCTTATCGACTTCATCAAGATCCATTCTAAAAGTCAAAGGCTATTCAGTCAATTCTAGTCACCAAACAAACGAACTATGGAAGAATTTAAAGTCAACCATTTTACTTCTTAAGTTATTATAAGTGCAATGGTAATATCTATGCACAAGATATTGAAAAACGGAAAACCTTCTTTGCTCCCAGCTATAATGATGCAATGGCTAACTATTCCGATTTCTATCATGAAGATCATCTTTTTCTTCCTCTTGCTCTCCCCTGTTTCTTATGTGATAAGAAATCCACTTCATCTCACTAACCATCTTATATTTGAGCAAATTTTCAAGATTAGCTTCCTACATTTGCATACAAACAGCTTGCAGTGATGATCAATGACTAGTCCATCAATCTCAATTATTCATGTGTTCACTTATGATTACATCTAAAGCAAATATTTTATGTTGTATAACTTGTTTTCAAACATTTCCTTCTTATGCAACTCTCCACAATAATAAGATATCAATTCCCCCTGCTCTAGTATTCCTACCTTTTCTTTTAATGTTTCTCCTTCTTTTTTTTATAAGTCCCTTCTCTATTGTTCACAAGTACAACTTTGCCATTATCATAAAAAGTCAATATATATAATGGGCCTCTTTGCCGGCATCTAAGACTCTAATCTAATGTCAGCTACAACGTAGAACCCTGATCATGCCAATATACCCATTTTTGTTGCTTGATTCCAAAAAAGGGGAAAATCCGGAAGAAAAAAAACAGATAAAACGTAAAATCACATAAGACATTATGATAAAACTTAATAGTACTAATCATGTAGCTCAAAATTTTAATTATGCATCCAAATTTCTCAGTTACCCCATTTATGAACCAACTTGTACCTTCAAATTCCATGTTATTTAAAATTTAATTACACATGTGTTTTCCAATATATATAAATGCATTGCAATTTTATTTACATGCATATTACTGTATGAATATTAAATAACTATGCGTCTACAATAGAATTTTCCCTTGCTTGTAAATCATCTAGCATATGCAGCCAAAAACTCCTAACCAATTACCAAAAAGTATATATTAAGTAGAAATATCAAACCTTAGAAGGGTAAGCCGCAAGTACAGATGTCGGCTCCGGTTCCCCCAAGCGAATGGATATCCGATGGAGGCAGTCTCTACCGGAGTCCCAATAGTAAAGGCGAGAGGCTCCGTCCCAGGCAATGAGATTTTCCGGCGCCGTCGCAGAACTGGCGGAGGAGGAGGTAGTGGAGGAAAAAAGGGGGTGTTTTTGAAGGGGAAGCCATTGGAGTTCTTCTTTGGGCGTTAGGGTTCGTGGGCCGTCATTGTTGGGCTCCGATATATCATCGAAAGTGAATCTCATTCTCTCTCTTCCCCAATTCACCGGACTCTGTTTTCTGAACTACTGCTTGCTCTTTGTGTCTCTAACACTCTCGTTACTGAAGCAGTTTAGCTGATTGAGAAGAAAAGGGATCCCACCTTTTTGCTTTGAATGAAAGCAGAACAACCAGGACAAAATTGCAAATCTATCCCTTCTATTTGTCATGTTTTTGCGAAAATGTTCCCTAAATTTATGTTTTCTGACAAGTCTCCCTTATAGATACATTAATAGTGCAAAATTGTTTCTCTTACCTTTTTTCATTCATAATAAAACAATTTCTATTAATTGAATTTGACGAAAAAAATACTAACATATTATTCCGTTACATAAATTAAAGTTATTATAATGCTAACAAACGTGTCATCATGTTTTCAAGGTGACAATCGAATTATATGTTGCATTTACAACACTAAATAAAACCCTAATGACGAGTTGTAACCTTAATTTCATAAAATACTATTTTGTTGAGATGAATTTTAAACCTAATTTAAAATTTATGGTTTGATTAAGATGAATTTGAACCCTAATTTGAGATATTTTTGCTCACATTTGTCCTTTTTTTTATACCATAAATGTAAATTTTGTTGCTCTCAAATAGTACATATTAAATAGAGTTAAATACCATTATGACTATAATAACCTTACTTTATGTATGAATAATATGTTAACATTTTATGTCAATTTTAATTTGATAAAAATCAATTTTTATTTTATTTTGATAAAAAGAGTTGGAGGAATTATTTTGTACAACTAATATATATATATGAGGGAGATTTATGCTAAGAAAAAAAATTTAGAAAACACTTTTATAAAAATATACCAAATAGAATGGTTAGATTTATAATTTAGTCGACAACCAGGGACTTATAAAACGAGAGCGTAGCTGAATTAACACTTTGTTTGGTTGGAGTGACTAGGTTAGAATCGATAATTTTCAATTTTGCAGTTTGCTCCCTCAACTATGACAATCTCTTAATTTTTTTAGGTATGTTTGTTTACAAAAAGAATGATGGAGATTGAATTATTTGTGTTAATTTAATATTATTTTAAACTATTTAATCATTTGACAATAGACTATTAGACCCTTAGTATCAGACTATTAGTCCCATAAAATCATTTGATAGTTTAAATGAAAAATTATCAATGTGACGCCCCCAAAATTAGGTATACATCACCCATCTTGGGTAGTCGATATCGTAGTATGTAATTTAAATACAACTTACTAATATAACTGCTGTATATAATACGACATAAATCGTGAGTTGGAATACAAATATTGTCTACTAGATATTATACAAACTCAAAAGGAGTCCTCATTACAATTATTATCACACTATTTCACGTAATAGTTAGACTACTAATCTTATTCTCTCGACCATTACTCCGCTCCCTCGACTCGTCCCAAATTTATGTTCTCATTTCCTCAAGACAACAAAGAAAGAAAGGGTGAGCTCAACTAGCCCAAGAAGAAATATTATGACTAAGATAATGCGTAATAAATTATCAATAGCCTTCAACAAAGTTAAATTGATAAAATATAATAAACATCAAGTTTAATCTGCGGTGAACAAGCAATCCATTAAAAGAGTCAAGTAGAAAATAAAATCTACTATCTTTTATGATTTAAAAGGTTTTTCATCATCATAAAAGATGAGACTCACTTTTTAATAAATAATCCACATCATCGAATCACCCCGCACTACTCTACGGCCAAGGATATTCTTTAAGATCACGACCACAATTATTCATGACACTACGGGCCAAGAATAGTTGTGTATTCATTAATGGTCATGATCATGCCAACAATCATCCATCAATGCACTACTACCACTAAGGATTTTTACCACATCATTTGTAACATTACTACCATGATTACATAATCGAATAATCCCATTCATAATCATACCAAGTCCATCCATGCCTACAGTGCCATGATGACTTTTAAAAAAATAAAAATAAATATGAGGATGATGACAATGATATAAGAATTCAATAAAACAAGTTTAAGAATTATTTTATCTAGGAATTATTAACGTCCAAATTGTCAACATGACAATCTGCTTTTTATAGAGTAAAATTCAAGAATGATCGTAAGAATATTTTCATGAAAAGATCTTCGGATGAAACACAAATATCAAGGATATTCTACTAATTTCATGGAGTATAAAAGTCAAAGTTTTAACCAACCGGGTATAATAAAGAATGGAATAACAAAAGAAATCACCACGCATGCAGATTGCGATGTATGTTATTCCAATGAATAATAATAACGGAACCAGTGTCGTGAAATTCACACAGCATGGATGTTCAAAAGAATAATAAAGATGGAACTGCATTACGTAAAACACACGAGATAGGATATTCCAACAGAATGATAAAGATTTTAACCAGTCCCAAAAAACACATGCATGTGATGTTCCAACAGAATAATAATAAAGAACCGGTCAGTCCTGTAAAACACATGATGTGATGTTCCAATGAAATAATAATAAGAATGTCACCAAGTATAGGGTAAACCACAGATATGAGTTATTCCAATGTAATAATAAGCAATGGAATAACATAAGGATTTCACCAAGTATAGGGTATCTGGCGATATCAAAGTTATGTATAGGGTATGCCACTTTTACAAAAGTTATTCCAATGTAATAATAATGAATGGAATAATGTAAGTTCTCTTCATGAATAATAAAAGAATAACACCCTTTACTTGGTACAACAAATAATATTCCCTACCTTAGAAGAACCGAATATTGGCAAAGTGAAGTAGCGAGAATACTTTTCTTCTTTCTCTATAGTTTCTCTATCTGAGTTTTAGTGAATTAAATAAGAAAATAATGAAGGAATGAGCTTCTATTTATAGGAAAATAGAATGCATAGTAATTAATCCATGAACTATCAGTATTGATTTACTTTAATCTGACTATCCATATTTAAAGCAAAATCTTTTAAATAAAATATATTATATTCTATTTATATAAAACATTTTACTATGCAAACACTATGCAAAACACTACTGCAAAACACTACGCAACACTATGCATAATAAAATATAATATATTTTATTTATAAAATAATTTTAATAAAGTATTCTTTTTATATAAAAGATGTTTCGCTTTTTATTACGTTAATAATACTGAATAAAACAAAACGTCATTATCGCTATAATAATTCATATTATTAATCGACAATTATGGAATCAAACCGAGTGACTTCTCACATAAGCATCAATAATCAATACTGCAGGCTACTACTTATGCAACCACACGTATTCTCGTACTTTTACTACCGAGTAGTTCAACAAAGATCAACCAGTAAAACTTCCGCCGTTATTTCAATAAAATATTTTTTGTCGTTTTCTCAATCCGACAATAATTACATTAGGGTCCACACAATGATTGAGCCATTGTACGAATATTCCCTCGCTAAACCGAATATTCCCAGACCAATCGAATATAATATAACCACTGCATACTTTGCAAAGTTTATAAATATTACCCACAACTATAACATTATATCAAATTATTCCATAATATTCAAAAATAATATTTATAGAAAATTCATCTTTATTTATAAAAGTCGGGTCTTACAACCTCCCTTCTTATGAAATTTCGCCTCGAAATTAGGGTACGATGACTGGTATGTCAAGAGGTAAGGATACCTTGATTTCATTTCGATTCTAACTCCCAAGTCATCTCCTCAACATCGTGGTTCCTCCACAAAACTTTGACTTGAGGTATAACCTTGGGCGTAGAATATGTTCCTTCTTATCCAAAATTTGAACAGGAACCTCTTCATACGCCAAATCTTCCGCTATTTCGTCCGGGCTCTAACTCAATAATATGGTTCGGGTCTTTCACATATTTACGTAATATGGATATGTGAAAACGCGTTATGACACGAGACATATTTGGCGGAAAAGCGAGTCTATAGCCACAGCTTCCTACTCGATCGAGGATTAAAATGGACCGATGAATCGAGGATTAAGTTTTCCTCTCTTTCCAAATCTTGTAACTCCTTTCCATGGAGCAACTCTTAACAACACATGATCTCCTATATCAAATTCCACGTCCTTTCGATGAAGATCAAGATAACTCTTTTGTCGATTTTGTGAGGTTTTTATACGTTGTTTGGATCGTTTGAATCTTTTCCGTAGTCATACGTATTACCAACTCCGGCCCCAACAACGTTGCTTCACCCACCTCATCCCAAAGATACCGAGAACGACACTTTCTTCCATACAACGCTCGAATGGAGCCATGCCAATACTTGCTTGATAACTCGTTGTTGTAGGAAAACTCCACCAATGGTAAGAACTTGTCCCAACTCCCTCAAATCAAGGACACGAGTCTTAATAGATCTTCAAGAGTTTGAATAGTCCTCTCCGATCGTCCGTCCGTCTCGGGGATGATATGCCGAGCTAAATCGTAAGTCTGTGCCCATAGCTTTTTGCAAACTAACCCAAAATCGTGAAGTGAATCTTGGGTCTCGATCGTAAACTATGGATACCCCAGGCATACCATGCGATCTTACAATCTCGTTTATGTACATAATGACGAAAAAAACGTTCAAGTGTATAAGTTTCTCGATTTGGTAGAAATGAAATGAGACTTGGTCAATCTATCAACAATGACCCAAATCGCATCAATGCCTTGAGAAACCTTAGGAAGACCGTGAAACGAAATCCATGGTAATGTGCTCCCACTTCCATTCTCGAAATTCAAGTGGTTCTGATGGACCTTTTGGTACTTGATGTCTCGCTTTAACTCGCTTGACAAGTTAGACACCTTGAGATAAACAAATACTATCTCTCTCTTCATATTGCTCCACCAAAATATATGATTTAATATCATGATACATTTTGGTACTCCTGTGATGGATTGCAAATGGTGTGTTGTATACCATCATGATATTATACTTTAATCGTGGTCGTTAGGAACACAAAGTCCGGAGTTGACTCAAGTATTCCTTCTTCATCGATTCTTACTTACGGCATAGCACCCACTTGCACTTTCTTCCTCATACGCATCGCCTCCGTGTCCGTAGCTCGAAAGCAGCTTTTAACTTTATCGATTAAAGCCGGTTCTACTCAGATATTCGCTTATCATCACACGCGTCCCTCGAGTCTTTAACTCTATCTCCATCCTTTGCAAGTCACACAAAAATGGGCCTTTGTGTTGACAATAACACACTTGCATTTCTTGCATACGATCTTCTACTCAATGCGTCGGCACCACGCTCGCTTTTCCAGATGGTATTGGATGGTATGATCATAATCTTTCAATAGATTCAAGCCAACGTCGTTGTCGCATGTTGAGTTCCTTTTGAGTGAAGAAATATTTGAGGCTTTTATGATCCGTAAAGATCTCCACTTTCTCCCATACAAGTAATGCCTCCAAATTTTAAGTGCAAAGATAATAAATTTGCTAACTCCGGATCATGAGTAGGATAATTCCTCTCATATTCTTTGAGTTGTCATGAGGCATAAAGCTATAACTTTTCCATGTTGCATAAGAACACATCCCAACCTTTGCTCAAGCATCATCAGAAATGACAAATCCCTCCGGCGGATGGTATTGTCGTAACAGTCTTTGAAATAAGTCTCCTCTCGAGTTCTTGAAAACACTTCTCACATTCTTCGCTCCAACCGAACTTTGTATCTTTTCGAGTCACCGAGTCAATGGAGTAGTGATTCGAGAAAATCCTTCCAAGAATCTCCGATAATAACCAAATTAAACCGAGAAAGCTACGTGACTTTGGTCCATCGATTTAGGTTGTTCCCACTTTGAATAGCTTCAATCTTTCTTTGGGTCAACAGATATTCCATGACTTGATACCACGTGCCCAAGGAATGCTATTTCTTCAAGCCGAAATTCACATTTCTTCAACTTGGCATAAAGCTTATATTCACGAAGCTTTTGGAGTGTCGACCTCAAGTGTTGCTTTCATGATCTTCACGGCTTTTGGAATAAATAAGGATGTCATCAATAAAGACGACCACAAAGTGATCTAAATATTCCTTGAATACTTTGGTTCATCATATCCATGAAGGCGGCGGAGGATCATTAGTCAATCCAAAGGACATGACTAGAATTCATAATGCCCGTCTCGAGTTCCGAAAAGCCGCCTTTGGAATGTCGCGGTTCTAATCTTCAATTGGTGATATCCTAACGAAGATCAATCTTTGAAAAGAATTTGGCTCCTTGCAATCGGGTCAAACAGTCATCAATACGTGGCAATGGATACCTATTTTTGATGGTGACATGATTCAACTCCCGATAATCAATACAAAGTCGCATACTCCCATCTTTCTTCTTCACGAATAGAACAGAGCACCCCAAGGAGAAGTACTTGGGGCGAATAAAGCCAATGTCTAACAATTCCTACAATTGGGTCTTTAACTCCTCGAAGTTCAATAGAGCCATTCGATATGGGCTTTTGGAAATAGGTTTTGTACCGTGTTCAAGGTCGATACAAAATTCAATTTCACGCCTGGGGTAGGCCAGAAGTTCTTCTTGGGAATACGTCAGAAATTTATTAACAATAGAAATATCGCTCAAAACCCACGTATTTTTGTTTAAATCGTGACATGAGCTAAGAAAGCTTGACATCCATTTTTCAATAAACGAATAGCTTTATGGCTTGAGATGACCGTGATTGATTTTAATGGTTTGGTCGTTTGAATTCGCATAATAGGTTGATTAGGAATATGAAAGCTAACAACCTTACGAAAATAATCAATTTTGCATGATAAGTAGTTAACCAATCAATCCCTAGAATCACGTCAAATGCAAGTATTTTTAATGAAATAAGATCGACGGTAATGTGAGGGTACCGATTTGAACCAAACAAGACTTATAAACAATTGGATGTAATGAAGGTTTCTCCCAACGGAGTTTCCACAGATAAGTCAAAGTCTAATTTCTCCGGAGTCAAATTTAATCGATGAGCGCAAGTAGGAGAAATAAAAGAATGGGTAGAACCGGTATCAAATAAAGTGTAGACTTCATTAGAGTTTATGATAAGCTTACCCGTGATGACCTCATTCGGGTTCCTTGCTCTCTGGGAGGTCACAACAAACGCTTTCTCCTCAGACTCTGGCTTTGACTTTTTCCGGACTACCTTTGGTTCCTCCATCCTAGTTGAATTTGTCTTCTGAAACGACAAAATCGAGCTAAGTGACCTTCTCTTCCACAATTATAACATGCTTTGACTAGATGGGCACAGCCGGATCGATGTGTCCCTCTTCTCCGCATTTGAAGCATATGATAGGTGGTCTTTCTCCTTCCTTAACAACGGGTGCTGGTGCTGACGTCTTTCCATCATTGTTGAATCTCCATTTCTTGAAATGTCCATTCTTATTGTTTTGGCCGATTACCACCAAGTGGTTACCATATCCGGCCCGCTGATTCTCTCCACGCTTGTTGTCACCGCTTCACGATGACTACTCTCCGGTATTATAACTTTAACTACCGCTTCTTTTAGTTACGTTGACTCGTTATCGCTACCCACTAATCGAGCCCTATTTACAACATCCAATACAAACACGCTTTATGAGAAATAAGATGTCGACGTATCTCCTACTTCAAACCTCTTAAAACATTCGCGCCATTCTCTTCTTCATTATCCACCAAGGGGGGACGAAAACCGTGATAACTCCGCAAATTTTGCCTCGACATTACACACTTATCATATTATTTTGTTCCAACTTGATAAACTCCACCTCCTTCATGGCGAATACTTTCGTGAAAGTATTTGTCGTTGAACGACTCTGGAACTTCTCCCAAGATATCTTCAAGACAAAGAAGTTGAGTACGCTTTCCGATTCCCACCAATGAATCTGTCTCTTGCAAGAACATAAAGGCGTGAAGGGAACCTTTTGCTCTCTCGGAGCATCCCAAGACATCAAATATCTTGGTAATCTGCTTTATCCATGCTTCCGCCAAGTGGTTTGGCTCTCCTTAAACTCCGGTGGTCCCAAATTCCTTGAATTGTTTAGCGGTGACCGCCGAGAGTTTTCCGTGTTTCCACCTACGTTTTGGATGTGAGAGTCGCCTCGCTATCTTATTGCATATAATTCGTATAAAGCCTCTAAACATTTGATCATTCATCATTTGGTCAAGTGTTGTTGTTTGCGTGAGGATTGTCGCCTTCCCGACGATGCACATTATCCCGATTATTGATATGTGGTGAATCAACGATCGCTCAGTATTTTCATTTCTTATTCTCAACATTCTCGGATGTCATTTTCAGACATCGCCACAAAACAAAAGGTTAATTGACATGTAACAAATTATCTTTATATTCGGCACCGACCAATAAAATAGCACATAAACTTAGGTAGGTCATACTAACGAAAGGTATTCCCCTCCTCCCTCCTAGTACTTTTCTCACATCTTAGCCAGAGATCATATCCTAAGCTCCGATACCAAATCGTGACGCCCCAAAATTAGGTATACATCACCCATCTTGGGTAGTCGATACATGGTATGTAATTTAAATACAACTTACTAATATAACTGCAAGTATACAATACGACATAAATCGTGAGTTTGAATACAAATATTGTCAACTAGATATTATACAAACTCAAAAGGAGTCCTCATTACAATTATTATCACACTATTTCACGAATAGTGAGGACTACTAATGCTATCCTCCGGACCATTACTCCGCTCCCCGACTGGGCTCCAGTCGGTATGTTCTCATTTCCTCAAGAGAATAAAAAGAAAGAAAGGGTGAGCTCAACTAGCCCAAAGAAGAAATATTATGACTAAGATAATGCGAAATAAATTATCAATAGCCTTCAACAAAGTTAAACCGATAAAATATAATAAACATCAAGTTTAATCTGCAGTTTAACAAGCAATCTATTAAAAGAGTCAAGTAGAAAATAAAATCTACTATCTTTTATGATTTAAAAGGTTTTTCATCATCATTAAAGTTTCGAGACTCACTTTTAATAAATAATCCACATCATCGAATCACCCCGCACTACGTCCAAATTGTCAACATGAATCTTTGTTTTGTAGAGTAAAATTCAAGATTGATCGAAAGAATATTTCCATGAAAAGATCTTTCGATGAAACGCAAATATCAAGGATATTCTACTAATTTTATGGAGTATAAAGTCAAAGTTTTAACCAACCGGGTATAATAAAGAATGGAATAACAAAAGAAATCACCATGTATGCGGTATTGATGACAAAAGTTATTCCAATGTAATAATAATAACGGAACCAAATGTCGGTGAAATTCACACCGAGCGGATGTTCCAATGAATAATAAAGATGGAACCGGATCCTGTAAAACACACGATAGGATATTCCAACAGAATGATAAAGATTTTAACCAGTCCGTAAAACACATGAGCATGATGTTCCAACAGAATAATAAAGATTTTAACCAGGTCCCATGTAAAACACATGACGTGATGTTCCAATGTAATAATAGAAGAATGTCAAGATAGTATAGGTAAACCACAGATATCTGAGTTATTCCAATGTAATAATAAAGATGGAATAACATAAAGGATTTCACCAAGTATAGAGTATCTGCGTATACGGAGTTATGTATAGGTATGCCACTTTTTACAAAGTTATTCCAATGTAATAATAATGAATGGAATAATGAAGTTCTCTTCATGAATAAGAAAGAATAACACCCTTTACGTGTACAACAAATAATATTTCCTACCTTAAAGAACCTAATATTGGCAAAGTGAAGTAGCGAGATATTTTTCTCTTTCTCTCTCTATAGTTTCTCTCTGTAGTTTCAAAATTGAATTCGTAAGAAAATAATGAAGGAATGAGCTTATTTATAGGAAAATAGAATGCATAGTAATTAATCCATGAATCGGTCCAGATTGATTTACTTTAGTCTGACGGTCCATATTTAAAGCAAAATCTTTTAAATAAAATATAATATATTCTATTTATATAAAAATATTTTACTACGCAAACACTATGCAAAATACTACGCAAAACACTACGCAACACTATGCATAATAAAATATAATATATTTTATTTATAAAATAACTTTAATAAAGTATTCTGCTTTTATATAAAAGATGTTTATTTTATTACGTTAATAATACTGAATAAAATAAAACGTCATTATCGCTATAATAATTCATATTATTAATCGATAATAATGGAATCAAACCGAGTGACTTCACATATAAAGATTAATAATCAATACCGTAAAGCTACTTATGCAACCACACGTATTATCGTATTTTTTTACTACCGAAGTAGTTCAACAAAGATCAGCCAGTGAAACTTCCGCCGTTATTTCAATAAAATATTTTTGTCGTTTTCTCGATCCGGCAATGATAATTACATTAGGGGTCCACCAATGATTGAGTAGTTGTACGAATATTCCCTCGCTAAACCGAATATTCCCCACCAATCGAATATAATATAACCACTTGCATACTTTTGCAAAGTTTATAAATATTACCCACAACTATAACATTATATCAAATTATTTCATAATATTCAAAAATAATATTTATAGAAAATTCATCTTTATTTATAAAAGCTGGGGTCTTACAATCAATCTCACATTCATCATGAAATCATATAATCCCTTGTAAATAACCTTATGAATGACAAAAATTATCCATAGAACTATTAATCTCTCAGTGTGGGATAAAATAATCCAAAATAATATTTAATTAAACAAATAATCTAATTTCAAATATATATATATATATATATATATATATATATATATATATATAAATATCAGTTATCTAACCATAATAACCATTACATCCAATAGTTCTCCTAATTTTGGAGATGCTATTTTAGTGTCACTTTGATCAAAATTCCTTCATTGCTATATTTTATATAATTTTTAATATATAGTTGTCGTTATTAAAATAATATTTATGTCATTAAATATATATTAAAAAAATAATTTGGTGAAAGATATTAACAAAAATATGAAATGTTAACCTATTAATAAAAATATTAAATGTTAAAAAAAACTTGGGTCGCAAATGATAAATTAATCTTTACGGACACAATAATCGTTTTATTTTCGATTTGCATCCGCCAAACACTGTTCTAATTATTCGGAGTAGAACTGACAACTGCACACAACCAGCACCCACCGCGCGCGAATCAAAGCAAACGCACTTGAGCCCAAAAACAAATGGCAGAGAAATTGGCACCTGAAAAACGCCATAGTTTCTTTCACGGCGGTACGTTCTTGTCTCTCTTTCCCTGTTTTCTATAATCATATATAGGTTGTATTTCTTATTTATTTTGTATTAGGGCCATGTATATGCTCAGTTGCAAGCAATTTTCTTCGAATTGTAGTGGGTGTTGATGATTTTTAATTAGGTCAGAAAGTTTTTGAATGGGATCAAACGCTTGAAGAAGTGAATATATACATAACTCTGCCTCCAAACGTCTCCACGAAACTGTTTTACTGCAAAATTCTGTCCAAACATGTCGAAGTTGGAATCAAAGGCAACCCTCCTTATCTCAATGTATTTATCCACTTACCCATTTAAATTACTTGCTAATTTATTGGATTTAGTTCCATTTAGATGATTTATTTGTACCCATTTTCTATGTTTTTCAGCATGATCTGTTTTCTCCAGTAAAGTCTGATTCTTCATTTTGGACTATAGGTATAGAATAAATTATACATATGTATATGTGTGTGATTTTATGAGCTTATTTTCTAGAGAATTGCCAATTCTTATTCTTTCGTTACAGCTGGATTTAAATTTTAAAAAATGGATTTTGATATTTGACAGAGGATGATACACTGCATATTACACTTCAGAAGAGAGGTAAAGGTCAGACTTGGTCTTCGCCTATACAGGGTCAGGGTCAGCTTGATCCTTTAGCGGCTGACCTTGAACAAAAGCGCCTCATGCTTCAGAGATTTCAGGAAGAGGTGAGTCCAGTCCTTTTCATTGATATTGTAATTCCTTGGGTTGTATCTTTAAACTATTGCATTGGTTAATTCTGATATTGCTTCAAGTATAAATGAATTTGAACATCTGTATGGTGAGTTTTCAGCATAAATTAACTTGAAAATCAAATTATATGGTAAGTGAACCTCTTCTATTACTTGCACCAAGCCCCAAGAATTATTTAAAATTTTCCAATATGTTGATAGCTACTTGATGCAACATTTTTGGCCTTATGCTAAGGCGTAGAACGTTTTTGATGTGAATTAATGTAGTAATAGAATAAATTTCCGACAAAATGGTTACCCAGTATGTTTTTTGGCCAACGCATGAGAGCACCAAAAATATTTGGAATTTGGACATTTAACTTGCCTAAGATGTACAATCTTGTGCAGGAAAGTATTACAGTCCGATAAAATGGCCAATAACAGGAAAATGATTTTCATTTTTAAGAGGTTATACTGGTTACTTTGAATTTATAGGGAATGAAGGGTCTAGGAGAGTTCAACTTTGAGATGACAAATTAGAATATAAAAATTACAACCAGCTTTTGAATTATACTGCATTGATCATCATCGTCGTAGGACTTTCAGGATACTAATTTAATTATAGTAATTGGGGTCATTTTATTGAGCAGAAATGAAATATAATATAACAGCACAGTGGGATGCACCAGAATCAACAAAAAGAAATAGAAAAATGAAAATGCTAGACTGGTTACTTCTGGGTAGTTAGTATATAAATTAAAAGATGTTATATGTGTGTTAAAAGAAAATAATATAGAAGAAGAAGGGGATAATGTGTAGAAGGAAGGTTGGGCTGGAGTATATAATGGGAAGTCCATTTACTTCATATTATGACTGAAATCATGCACCAGTTCCCAAGAAATGACGGACACACTAGTGTACCCCCGGTTTCACATACTATATCTTCCATTTAAGATTATCTGTTTTTCAAAATAGTAGTCCAACTGCGTCTTTTTTTATACCAATCTAAGGATTTTGGTTTCCTAATCCACTAATGTTTTGGTTTACCTATACTATAGATTTGATTTTCCGATTCCATTAACTTCTATTCTTTAGGGAAGCTGTTTACAGATAATTATTCATCTTTTACTTAGCTGAGAGATAGGATTACTTTTCTTGTTTCTCTATGGGCTTTTCCCATTGAGGCATTTAGGGAATTCTGTGTTGACTTATAGAGATTGGAGAGCTGTTCTTTACTGAGCGTTTTCTTTTTTATTTCCACTTGTTATAAGGTTGGTGAACTCTTTGTACCCCTCTGCCGTGTTCTCCCTGCTTTTCTAATAGAATTTATTATCTATGAAAAAGATAAAAATGAAATGTACAGCAGTACAGAGTTGAAGAAAAACCTTATGAGTGAGTGAGAGAGAGGCTATGAACTTCGGAGGGGATTGGAAGAGGGTGTACGAGGGACTTTGCGCGACAAGCATAAAGGCTTTACCGTTGATTGTATTTTAACCATGAATTCAAGTCAAGCTGTTTATCAATCTATTATTTTTTTACAACTTTATTTTTTATCCCTTTATTGATGGTCACATATTGTAAGGTAAAGGCCAAGAATTGAAAATGTAGGTTTTGAGAACAGATCTGAGTTGTGACCAATTTCAATCGTACTGCTAATTTTTCTCTTTAAGGTACACTTCCAGTCTCCCAAATTTAGATCAAATTTTTTACCATCAACTCACACCGAGTAAAAGAGTAGTCTATATTATTTGACCATGTGCAAGTAATGCCCAACTTTTAAAAAAATGTGCATCATAATGATAAATATACATTTCATTTGTGCCCCTTGTTTGTCTCTTGCTGATTGCAGAACCCAGGATTTGACTTCTCACAGGCTCAATTTTCGGGGAACTGCCCCGATCCAAGGACATTCATGGGCGGAATCAAGTCAGACTAAGGAACTTGGTCTATTCTGCTGAACATGTACATTATCTCTCATCATTTTAATCCCCTAATAAATAAAATGGAAGTATTAGTGTGCCAAATGCTTCATCTCTAACTTATCAGCTGCTTGTGAATGTGGTGACGTTTGTATTGTAATGAGAGTTTGCACCTATGAGATGCATTTAACATTGTGCAGTGTTCATTAATTCTAAGCACTTGTTTAGTAAAAGTTGGTTAGACTTGATCTCTTATCTCCTAAATTATCCTAAAATGAGAAATCATAATTGCTAGTTGAACTTGATGTTCATAAAAGAAGCGCTGGAATGTGTTCCTTTGAGTAAGGAGAGTTTTGGTACTTTAAAATTGGGCAAGTGACTTTGAGAGGCCATGCAAAAGAAAAGACCCTGTAATGTGTTCCTCCTGCTCAGATATTTTTATTTTAGGAGTGAGATTGAGAGGCCATGTGATGAAGAGGAGAGGCCCTGGAATTGGAATGTGTTCCTGCAACTGGGATATTATTATACTATTTGGGAAGGCGCTAGAGCAGTTGGATGAGTGATATTATTATTTTGCACACATGCCAAACCATGTTAAGAATCTTTATTTAGTTAATTCTCATATTGATTATTAAATTCTGTCCGACTTAGTTAAGCTAAACGTATGAACCCAAGTATCTGTGTGCATGTTATGTTTGAGAGAAAAAGATGGGACTTACAGCTTCAATATCAATCTTGTAAACAAGAAGCTTTCTCCTCTCTCTCAGCCATGCTGGTGGATATAGAGAAATCTGAATATTTATTTGTTCAAAAATGATAAATACGGCAAGAAATTTAATTTTAATCACTAATTATAATCACAAAATTTGTCATTCTGAGCCGTTGGAATTTGTTTAGTTGTTTATTAGTAATTACTTTTTTCTATGGATACAATTTTTATTGATATTTTAGCTTGTAATTTGTGCAGTCATAGGGTTTGGTAATTGGTATTGTGTCTAGATTCTCTGGATGTTGAGGATTAATAACCACAAATAAATCATCTTGAGACGTGATACACTGACCTCAGATCAAATTATGAGTTCAAATCAAATTAAATTAAATTAAGTATAATAATTAATTAATAAGGTCGGTCTATATGTTGTTTTAATAATATCTTAATTCATATTAATTAATTCATACCACTATAAATTCACTCAAAAGGTCACGACAGAAGATATTAGTGATAACAACTTGAGTCATTATGTACACATTCAAGTGTCTCGCATGTTATGATATGAGACTGTGGTGCTGTCTAAAAAGTTGTATTTTGTGAGAAGGGATAAAACAAAAAAGAAAGAGTAATGATAGGGTCTCAAATGACATGCCGTTGAATATTTTAATGATAATAATTTATGGCATAATCAATCACATGAGATCTATTCAACTAATATTATGATAACACATCATTTAAAACATTTTTTGAAACCAAAAATTTAAGACCCCTAACGTCCCTCAAAAAATAAATAGCTTTCAGACTAAAAATTAAAGTGATTACTAAAAATTAAAGTGACAACTAAAATTTGAAATGGTCAAATAGTTCAATGATTATACATCCAACCTTGCTCAATGAATTTCTAACTTGAAGTTTGTGTTGTAGTTAATTGCTTTGACTTGGGTTGGATTTTTATTTTAAACAAGGTGGCCAAATGTGATAAATATAATTTCGTAGCCAATTTGAGAAGTAAATGTAACGTTTCATTTAACTCCAAAGATTTTGAGCATATGTTACAACATATTTTTGGGGACCAATGTATGAAATGAAAGTAATTTTTTTGAAATGAAGGGTCGAAGGGTATCAAAACTCTAAAATTTAGATGCAAACTTCAACCCCTTTCCCTTTCCCTTTCATTACCTTTGTCTTGGGAAGATAATTTTAAGATAATTATTAAATTCACAACGCTTTTTGTTATTTTCATAACAAAAGTGTCGCTGTAGATGTATAGCGACGATGAAAACCGTCACTATAAGATCTAGAACGACACTTTTGTTGTGAAAATAATAATTTCTGTTGTGGATTTAACAATTTTTTGGTATATTTTCTTTTTTATTCTTAGTTTTTTAACTTAAATTTCTGTTTGAGAACACAGGTTCAAGAGTAGCTGTTTTCTTGCAGAGAAGAGGAGGGTAGTTAGAATGTCAGATTTGGATTTTGTGATAGATTTATGGTGGAAAAGAGAGAGGTAAGTAGGTATAGGCGTAGGATATGTCTAATTTTATAGGTTCTAAATATTTAAGGAAATGGTATAAAAATATATATTACATTATTTTATATTATATATGTAATATACATGTATATCTATATGTATTATATATAATATGCATAATATTATAATACATAATATTTTATATTATATGACATACATAATAATACATTATAATATATATAAAATATGTTACATACTTTGTTTGGAATAATGTAAATAATACATTAGACTTACTGTTATATGAATTTTGAATGAGTTTTTTCGTGTATATGTTTCTGTTTACTTAATATTTTATCATCTTTCTTTTTGCTTCAACTGTTTTAAGTGCTATTTTTTGCTTGTGAGTGGTTAATTAGTTTCCTAGAATGATAATAAATGTATTTTGTGAGAGATCTTGGATGAGTTATTTTTCTTCTTTAGTTATTTTATTGTATTAAGTTTTGTTTTACTTTAAATTTTATTAATGGTGGGACTGTGGATTTTGTGGTATGACAAGTTGGTCGATGTGATGATATGTTCATCATGCGGTTTATTAAACTGGAATTGGTCCAAGTGCTCTTTCTTTGTAATGCTTGACTTTGGCTCATTTTGACTAGAATTTTAAAATCATAATAGATGATGATGTATGTGTAATGATTATTTTTTTCATTTAGCTTTTGTTTTTATTATGTTGAGTGTATTAGTGGTACGATGAATTGATCAAGTCAATGGTGGTATGTATTATTATATGTGCATGAAGTTTTATTATTTACTTTTTTAATAATTGAAGTGTTGAGAGTTGATCAACTAATGCATGCTTTAAACCCTTTGCGCCAAAGTTTTTTTTTTATTTAAGAAACTAACAAATTTTGAGGTAATTTTAAAGACGGTTTTTTTGGAAGTTGTGACGTCCCCAAAATTGTGGTATATCGTCATTCATCTTGGGTGCGTCGACTTCATGGTATATATAAATTTAAATACAAACTTACTTAATATAACGTGGTATTACAGTCTGATAATACATAAAAATGTGATTTGAATACAATATTGTCTACTAGATATTATACAAACTCAAAAGAGTCTTCATTACAATTATTATCACACTATTTCACGTAATAGTGAGGACTACTAATCTTATCCTCCGGACCATTACTCTGCTTCCCCACTCGTCTCAAATTATATTCTCATTTCTCGAAAAGAACGGTGAAAAAGAAAGGGTGAAATTCAATAGCTTCGATGAAATATTATGACTAAGATAATGCGTAATAAATTATCATTAGTCTCCAACAATGTTAAACCGATAAAATGCAATAGACATCAAGTTTAATCTGCGGTACAAGCAATCCATTAAAAGAAATCAAGTAGAAAATAAAATCTACTATCTTTTATGATTTAAAAGGTTTTTCATCATCATTATAAATTTGAGACTCGAACTTTAATAAATATTCCACATCATCGAATCACCCCGCACTACTGCCATGGATATTCTTTAAGTATCACGACCACAATTATTCATACGCACTTCGCCAAGAATAGTTGTGTATTCATTAATAATTCATGATCACGCCAACAACTATCCATCAATGCACTACTACTAATCGAGGATTTTTACCACATCATTTGTAACATTACGGTTATGATTACAATAGTCACGAGTCTCATTATAATCATACCAAGTCCATCTACGCACTCACAGCCCATGGATGACTTTCAACATAATATAAATACGAGGATGATGACAATGATATTCAATAAAACAAGTTCAAGAATTAATTTATCTAGGAACCAATAACATCCAAACTGTCAACACGAATCTCGCTTTTGTAGAGTAAAATTCAAGAATCTTTGAGAAGAATATTTTCATGAAAGGATCTTTGGATGAAGCCAAATATCGAGGATATTCCACTAATTTCATGGAGTATAGAAGTCAAAGTTTTAACCAACTGGGTATAATAAAGAATGGAATAACAAAATAAATCACCATAATGCGATATTGGCGTATGCGCGAGTTATTCCAATGAATAATAATAATCGGAACTGGTCGGGTGAAATTCACACCGGCGGGATGTTCCAATGAATAATAAAGATGGAACTGATCCGGTGTAAAACACACGATAGGATATTCCAACAGAATGATAAAGATTTTAACCGAATCCGGTTGTAAAACACATGCACGTGATGTTCCAATGAATAATAAAGAGGCGGAACACCCGTAAAAACATACGATGTGGATGTTCCAAATGAATAATAAAAAAGATGAATAATAGAAGAATGTCACCAAGTATAGGTTAAACCGCGTATACAGAGTTATTCCAACAAAATAAATAAGAATGGAATAACATAAAGGATTTCACCAAGTATAGGTATGCCGTGGCGTATACAAGTTATGTATAGGGTATGCCACTTTTACAGTTATTCCAATGAAATAATAAAGAATGGAATAATGTAAGTTCTCTTCATGAATAAGAAGAATAACACTTTACTTACTAGTACAACAAATAATATTCCCTACCTGTAAGAATCTGAATATTGGAAAAGTGAAGTAGCAGAATCACTTTTCTTCTTTCTCTATAGTTTCTCTCTAGAGTTTCAATGAATTAAAGTAAGAAATAATGAAGGAATGAGCTTTCTATTTATAGAAAAAGCGAGGGTGGCTCTTGGCCTTAACGAAGGGTCAAAATGACTCTTGGTAATATTGAAGAGATTCTACTATTTCATGAAGGGGGTAATTAACCCTTGGAACAATCAAGAAGCGAGCTTAACTCTTGTTAATATTGAAGGGACAACTACTATTTATGAAGGGGTAATTACTATTGACGGTAATTACTATCGACGAAGGTAATTACTATTCACAAAGGTAATTACTATTCACAAAGGTAATTACTATCGACGAAGGTAAATACTATCGACGAAGGTAAATACTATCGACGAAGGTAATTACTATTCACAAAGGTAATTACTATTCACAAAGGTAATTACTATCGATTGAAGGACTCTTAGATGATGACATATGGGCCCCCACATGACGCCCTAAAATTAGGTATACGTCACCCATCTTGTAAAAGCCACTTCATACTAGTACGTAAATTCAAATACAAACTTACTAATATAACTCACGTAGGTATACAATCTGACATAAATCGTGAAGTTTGAATACAAATATTGTCTACTAGATATTATACAAACTCAAAAGGAGTCCTCATTACAACTATTATCACACTTATTTCACGTAATAGTGAGGACTACTAATCTTATCCTCCTGACCATTACTCTCGCTCCCCGACTCGTCGTCCAGCTTATGTTCTCATTTCAAGAGAATGAAAGAAAGAAAGGGTGAGCTCAACTAAATTTCAAAGAAGAAATATTATGACTAAGATAATGCGAATAATTTATCATTAGCCTTCAATAATGTTAAACCGATAAAATACAATGTATAACAAGTTTATCTGCAGCGGAATAAGCGATCCATTAAAAAGTCGGTAGAGAATAAAGTCTACTATCTTTTAGGTTTTAAAAGGTTTTTCATCATCAAGTATAAATTGAGACTCACTTTTAATAAATAATCCACATCATCGAATCACCCCATACTTTACTGCCAAGGATATTCATCAAATTATCAATGGTCACGACTATACCTGAATCACCCCTCAGTCATAATCATACCAAAAACTATCCATCATCGCATTACGGTGTCAATCGAGGACTTTTATCACATCATTTATAACAAGCCATTATCTTATACCGAATGATCCTCGTCATAATCATACTAAGTTCATCTATACACGTAAAGCCAAAGAGATAACATAATATAACATGAGGATGATGATAATGACATAATAATTCAATAAAACAAGTTCAAGAATTATTTTATCCAGGAATTATTATTAACGTCAAAATTGTCAAAATGATATTGTTTTGTAGAGTAAAATTCAAGAATGATCGGAAGAATATTTCCATGAAAAGATCTGGGATGAAGCCTTGAAATATCGGATATTTCACTAATTTCATGGAGTATAAAGTCAAAGATTTAACCAACCTGGGTATAATAAAGAATGGAATAACAAAAGAAATCACCACGTATGCGCAGATTGCATGTATACAGTTATTCCAATGTAATAATAATAACGAACCGAAAGGTCGGTGAAATTCACACCGAGGATGATCCAATGAATAATAAATCTTTGAATACTACATAATGGAACCCGGTCCGGTGTAAAACACACGATGTGATATTCCAATAGAATAATAAAGAATGGAATAATGAAGAGATCACCAAGTATAGGGTATCTGCATGATACGAGTTATGTATAGGTATCTATACCACTTTTACAAAGTTATTCCAATGAGAATAATAAGTAATGGAATAACAATGCTTTCTTCATGAATAAGAAAGAATAACATCCTCACTTACGAATTGACAACAAATAATATTTCCTACCTTAGAAGAATCGGAATATTGGCGAAGTGAAGTAGCGAGAATACTTTTCTTCCTTCTTCTCTATATAGTTTCTCTCTCAGAGTTTGATGAATTCGTGAAAAATAATGAAGACTAGGCCTCTATTTATAGAAGATTTCTAAACTTAACACTTGCCATGTGAAAAGCGTGTGTGACTTGATTTAGTGATGTGAAAAGAAAAGTGGTTTGGCCACGCAGAATGTGAAACGACAAGTGGTTCGACGCTCAGTAATGTGAAACGACAGTGGTTCGACGCTTTGTAATGTAAAAGCACGAGTGGTTCGACGCCTATAATGTGAAAACGACAGTGGTTCGACGTCTGGTAAAGGTAATTACTATCGACGAAGGTAATTACTATTCACAAGGGTAATTACTATCGACGAAGGTAATTACTATATTGACGAAGGTAAATACTATTAACAAAGGTAATTACTATTCACAAAGGTAATTACTATTGACGAAGGTAATTACTATTCACAAAGGTAATTACTATCGACGAAGAGACTTTAGATAATGACATATAGGCCCCCATAAAAATAATCAAACTTACCACAAACGTCTCATACTGTAATTTCTTTATATACATTAAGGATCGAATAAATATTACCACAAATTATTTTATTTTTAATCAACATTTTTTAATCTTTCAACAATTATTAATCATTTATAACTTGTCGCCTCAATTAATAATATAACATATTATACACGAGATAATCTTTGTGATAATAATTGAATCAATAATATAAGAGATATGATCAAAGAATTAATATAGCGAATAATTGAAAGTAAATGGTGAAAACTTCTCACGTAAGCGTAATAATCAATATCGTGTCTTATACTTATCTACTCTGGCATACTTCATTTTTTTACTACTGCAGGGTAGTTCAACAGCTTAACGATGAACACCTCTGCAGTTATTTTTATAGAAAGATAATTTTGTCGCTTTCTAACTACGATAATACCTCCGCCATGGGGTCCACTTAACGATTGGTAATTGCCGTCACGAATATTCCCCGATAAAAAGAATATTCCCCGATAGAACGAATATTTTATAACAACTTTGCATACTTTGCAAAATTTATAAATCTACCCACAACTATAATATTATCTTAAATTCACACCATAATATTAAAAATTATTTCGACAAAATTTAAATTTTTATTGATAAAATCATGTCTTCACACCCCCCATAAAATAATCAAAGTTACTACAAACGTCTTATAAAAAGACTTTTTATATCATCAAAGATTGAATAAATATTACCACAAATCATTTTATTTTTAATCAACACATATTTAATCTTTCAACAATTATTAATCATTTATAACTCATAAATACCGATTAATAATTTAATACTATAACATATTATACGAGATAATCTTGTGATGATAATTGAATTAATAATATAAGAGATATGATCGCAAATTAATTATCGTGATAATAATCGAAAGATAAAACTTTACGATTTCACGTGAAGATCAATAATCAATATCGCATATCACATTATGGCGTATTCTTTGACATCGTACTTTTACTAACGGTAGATTCAACAGGTTTTATGATGAATACTATCCGCCAGTTATTTTTATAGAAAAATAATTTTGTGGATTTTCCTAACTACGATAATACTTCTTTTATCAAGAGGTCCACTTATGATTGGTATTGTCGTCTGAATATTCTCCACAAAAGAATATTCCCCACCAAACGAATATTTTATAACAACTTACTTTACTGCAAAATTTATAAATATTACTCATAACTATAACATTATATCAAATTTATTCCATAATATTCAAAATAATATTTATAAAAAAATTCATCTTTATTTATAAAATTTGATAGTCTTCTAAGATAAAGTTAGCGTAAAGTTTATTTTTGAGTAAGTTAATCGATTATTAATAAAATCTTGTGACATGAGGGAGAGGCTACATGTGTGTCGTTATTTTCTTAGTCAGTCGATGAACTTACCAAAAAAAAACTTCATACTAACCAGATCCGTTTTTGCTATTCTAGTAAAATTAATATTTTACAAATATTTAAAAATAATAAATATATAAAAATAAATAAATAATTAACGTCATTAATTGTGAGAGGTGGTATCTGTGGTTGTGGAAGGTGTGTCTGTAAATTGTGAAAGGTGGGTGGTCTGTGGTTGTGAGAGGTGTGTATGTAATTGTGCGAGGCGAGTGGGAGGTTGGGCTATAGTGGGGAGTGGGGGGTTGGGGGTGGGGGTGGGGTTGTGGGAGGTGGACCTGTGATTGTGGAAGGTGGATCTGTGGTTGTGTGTGCATGTGTAAAGGTGATGGACCTGATGGTATGTGGTTGTAAAAGGTGTGCTTGTGCTTGTGGGAGGTATGTATATAATTGTGAGAGGTGTGCATGTGGTTGTGGGACGACTGTAATTGTGGGAGGTGGGTCTGCGGTTGTGGGAGGTGGGTCTGCGGTCGCTCGGGTGCAACCATAATAAAAAATATATTCATATTTTATTTTTATTTTATTTTATTATAAATATATTAAAAAATATATCAATATTTTGTAAAATAAATTTGCACAGTTAGTGATCTACCCCAACATACATCAATTATGATTTTATAGGTAACTCAAAAATAATCAAAGCGTCACAACAAGCAAAATATTACACAGTTGAAGCACAAAGAAAAACTAAAAATAAAATTTTATCGACATGATAAAAATTAAAAACAAGTTGATACAATAAAATAAATATCTAAATACGAAAAATAACTCATTCAATATACATTTATTATTGATAACAAAGGTAACTCAAAATGTTACAAAGCAAATAGCAATACCATCACATCCATCAAGTCATTATGCCACAAATCCACTACCCGGTATAAAAATTAACTTTAAAAAATCAAATTGAAATAGAGGAACTATTTTGACAGTATGGAGGCTGATGCACATACAGTTCCGTAGAGGGTCGGTCTCCGATAGAAAAGTCTCCCAAACCCCATGTTAAAAGCTTTTTTAATTGGATATGAAAATTTGACATGAATATATTTAAATTTTATTTATTTTTATTTTTATTTATTATTAGAGGTCACAAAAAAATGAAATTCAAATACACTCATATATAATTTTTATGTCTAATTTTTATGTCCACATATAATTTTTGCAATAATAAATACGGTTTGAATTTTTATATACATATTTAACTATCCTACATGTTACAACAAGTGAGGGGGTGTTTGATAAAAATTGAATGAATCTGAATCTGAATGAAAAAATTTGTTTGATAATTGACATTCTGAAATATCTGAATGACAAAACTTTATTATTTTACCCCTATGAAAAAATTCAATTTTTTTGTAAATTTATTTAATATTACTCAATATAATAGTTAATATATTTTTTTAATTTTATAATTTTTTTACTTTTTTTTTACTTCATTCAGCTACTCATTCGGTCATTCAGTTAAAAAATCGACTTAATATTCAAATTTCGTCAATCTCTTACCGATTCAATTCGCATCAAAAAAAAAAAACGTGATTGATTGATTCAACTATTCAGTTTCATTCAACTCTAAACAAACACCCTGAGGTTTGGTGGATGTGGATGTGGTTGTGTTGTGCGTTCCCAAGAGGACAGATTTTTTTCAATAGAAAAGTCTCCCAAGTTGGCGTTCCTTGGGGACAGATTTTCTTCAATAGAAAGTCTCCCAAGTCTAACGTATGGCGTTCCCAAGAGGAGAAGGGTTTTATTTTCTAATTATTAAAAACATGAATTTTACCCAAAAAAAGAAGTAATCAAATATGAAGGGAATTGATATTTGATAAATTACCTATCAACAAGTCTCATTTAATAGTGTTGTTATCGTTGACATATCTTTTTTTTATCCACAAGCAAGTTGTCAGGTATGTTTCCCTCGGCCAACAAGTCTCTTTTCATGTCAAAGAAAAAGTGATTGATCGATCGACCGACCATGGCATCAAAAGATGAAGATCAAGAGTACTTCTTAAAGGCTATTCAATTAGCTGATTCTTCAGTTATCCATGGGGTACTAAGGGCCCTTCTCGAGCTTAATGTATTTGACATTATGATGTCAAAGGCTGGCCTTGATGGTTATCTTTCTCCTGTTGAAATTGCATCTTATCTTCCTACTCAAAACCCCCACGCACCAGCCATTCTTGATCGCCTGCTTCGCCTACTTGCAACTCATTCAATCCTCAACTGCACTCTTGTCAAAACTACTCCTCCCACCAGAACATATGGTTTAACCTCTCTGTCCAAATATTTCATTCGCAATCAAGATGGACCTTCTGTTGCTCACTTGTTCCTTTTCGGTCATAGCAAAGCAATCGCGGATAGTTGGTGTGTTATTTCTGTTGGTTATGCTTAAAAATTATTTATGTAACTCCCAATTTAATTGGTCTTTTATTTCCTTTAATCATTACTTTATTTATTTCTGTAACTCTCAAGCGTTCCATTAAGCCGTTACCTTTATCTATGTAACTCCCCAACGTTCTTCTTCTTATGCTTCGGTGAATACCTTTCTAACTATGTTAATGGAGAAAGAGACAGTCTTCTTCTATATATTATCTCTTTGTATTCTGTTCCTATCGATATAGCCATTTCTTATACTCTGTTAAATGGACAATTTACATAGACAAGTCCAAAGCCTCCTTCCGGTAGTACACGATCGGAGACTTCATAGATTGAATCTTGGAGAGTACCACGTGCACCATTTTACTGTGATGATTATTATCGATTGAAATGAAATCACTTTTTAGAGACAAGAATTACTGCTACGCCTCGATTTTCAATTAAATTATTCCAATTTATTTATGTTATTCTTCTTGTTAATTGCTATATTTTTTAACAATCTAAAAAGTGATTTAATCTATTAACAAGAAGTTTGAGGCGGTGGATCGTGATTATACCGCCAAGGCACCACCGTGGATCATTCACACACATAAGTTGAAAGCATGCTCCATGACTCAATCCATTGTTAAACAGGGATGTGCTCATTCACTATCATGTTTGTCCCATATCCCTGGTTGCAAAGATTTTCATACCCATAAGCCCCACCTACATATATAAATATGACAAATTACCATGCCATAAAAATTGTACTATAATAATGTAAGGCTATTGATATTGTGAGAGCTAAAATATTGTTGATGTCAAGGTATTGAGTGTCACTAATTAAAATAATTATTAAAATTTAGTTGTCTAAATTAAAAGTTAGTTTTGTAGCATACCCATTGTTCCTGGAGCATCACCACCTCCATAAAAGGTGGCATGAGCATTTATCCAACCACTATAATACCCCTCAACGGTTGAGACAATTGAAAGAAATCCCACTAATAATAAAATTCCAATGGATATTATAGTAATCCTCAAAATTCTGCTAGCACAAACAAGTGGAGAAAAAGACAAGTACTGTTACAAGAAAATAGGATTTGAAATAAGTTGTGAGGAAATGAAGAGAGATTTCCAAGGGAATAAATAGGGGATTGATTTTGTAATGTTATGTTTTGGAAGTTGTGCTTAAATTCAGTACCCGGATGCATGGGACCGTTATTTTTATGAGAAGTCATTTCTCAATAGTAGTGATAGAAATCTGGGTACATGTACATGGTCTATTTTTGTATTAATGGTTTCTTTCTCTTAATTTCCAAGCTAAGGATTTGTATAAAAAAAAAAAAAAAAAAAAAAAAAAACTATAAATAATATCTATAAATATCCAAAGACTCGTGATGCAATATATAGTTATAACGTTTGTACTAAAAATTGCTCATTTCAAAGGGATTGATAATTTTTCTTGAGAAATATTATTTTCGCTTAAGAATCAGTATAAAAATAAAATAATTATGCATGGTTTTATTCCTTTTATTTTTCTATATGTTGCATAATTTTTATTCCTTGTCTTTAAACTAAATAAAGAAGGAAGTGGTGTCACTGTCTCAAGAGTTTTATGCATGACTACTGACCCGCCTGACAGATTTTTATTTAATTCCAGAAAATATTTTATTAATTGTTTAATCATGGAAATTAATTAATAAATAGTTATTGTGATTATTAAATTAAAAAATTTAAGTATTAATTATTGGCATAAAATTAATATTTTCACCAAGTTTTGGAAAATTAATATATTTGGATAATTTTAGTTAATATCTAATTAATTATGCAATAGTTAATTAATTGTGATAATTTGCATGATCTTGAAAAAATTCGTAAAATTACAAAGAACCTTTGGTGATGATAAGATCTTTGTTGTAAATTTTATGGAAGTATTTTAATGTGTTTATAGCATACTTGGAATATTAATTGAGTAATATTATACATTATTTAATTCCTTTGTTAATATTTTTGAAATATTAATTGTTGGTGCTTTGAATTAAATTACCATGTTGTAATAACACATGTACCCTTGTTCCTAGTGGAGTAATTTAGGTTTTAGTAATTTTATTGAATTATTCCATAATTTAACGTCTTATGAGCTGAAAGATTAATGAAAAATAATTGAGCATTTATATGGATTGTGTTTCCTAAGCCTGACGAAGCCTTTCTTCTATTTTTATATATGTTCTATTATTTTATGTTAATTTGGTTCATGTGGCAAAGATGGTGAACAATGATGATAATTCTAGATATACTCAAATCTATCTCATTGCCTTTAAAAGATGAAGCGGAAAAAATGTTTATTAAATAAAACAGAGGTTGAAAATTAGTTAGAAAGAAAAAATAGATCGAACACTTAAAGATATAACGAATGTCATGTTAATTAGCTTTCCAATATGTGGGAGAAGCTTGCCTTTCTAAATAATCAATTTTTAATAGAGTTCCACATAAAAGGAAGACTCTTTACCATGTCAATTATGGAAAGATCATGCACCTAACTTGGGGTATCTTAAAATGTGGGGGTGTGTCTAGCTAAAATAGCTATACCAGAATTTAAAAAGAAGTAAATATGTTGGGTGTTTAAAAAGAAGTTAAAAGTTGATCGGTCTATTGAAAATTTTAAAGCAAGTTTTTCAGTACTTGTTGTTATGTACTAATGTTAAGCATTATGTGAAATTCTTGTGAATTGTTTTAATGTGCACTCCGTGCAACAATGTGATAATAACTGTTAATAGTTTGTTGATAATTTAAGTTAATTGTTCTATGTGAATTATATAATTTGAGAAATGCTAAGTATGAGCATTATGGAGCATAATGTATCAGATGTCAAGCATGTATAAATGTATAATATGAGAAAGATGAAGCATGTATAAAATACGAATTATACATAAACTGTGAAGCATGAGAAATGTGATATATGCATGAGATACAAAGCATGAAAATTGTGATGTGATTATATGTGGATAATTTGCTGATATTTGGTACTGATGAAATAGTTGTGAAAACTATTAAAACATTTTTTTATTCTCTAAATTTGACATGAAAAATGAACCTGAATCTTGGCATGAGAATTAATAAAAATGCACATAGTTTGTTTTTATTATGTGGAATTCTTAAGAAATTTAATTTCTTTAATGAAGAGCCATTAGGAACACCTTGTGACTCTAGTGTGTGCATTTAAAGAAAAATAAAGGGATTGGTATTGCACAAAATTGAAGATACCGAATCATTGATAGTGTAATGTACTTAATGAATTGTACTCGACTTGATATAACATATGTCATTAGTAGAATTAGCGATATATCTGGCATAAGAATAATTGGAATGCGTTGTCACGTCTAATGAGTTATTTAAAAGGAACAGTAAATGTAAGTGTACATTTTTCTGATCATCCTAATGTTTTTGAAGGATATTGTGATACTAATTGGGTATCTGATAATGATGAAACAAAGCTCCACTAGTGGATATGTGTTTACTTTAAGTGGATGAGTTGTCTCTTGGAGATCTGCTAAACAAACTGTACTGCTAAATCTAATATGAAATCTGAATTTTATTGTATAAGAATTGACAAGTACAGAAGCAGAGTGGCTGAGGAATTTATTGGTAGGCATACCGTTGTGGTCTAAACCAATTCCTTTTATATTTCTGCATTGTGATTCTCAAGCTGCTATTGGACGAGCAATGAACCATGTGTATAATGGGAAACAGAGACGTATTCGCTTGAGACATAATATTGAATGAGGACTGATCAGTAAACGATGTTATTTCCATGGAATTTGAAAGGTCTGAAAAGAACCTATATAGCGGATCCGCTTACAAAGTGATTGATTAAAAAAAGTGTCTAAGAAGTATCCAGAGGGATGGGACTATTGCCAACATCTTGAGTAAGTAATACGTGATGGAAACCCAACCTATGTGATTGGAGATCCCATGAATTGGGTTCAATGGGTAACAACAAGTCACATAATTACTTAATTATAGCACTACAATTATTTATATCCCTTCTTGTGTGCATGTGGTGCTTACTGATAAATTGTGAAATGATGAATCGTTTAGATTCTTAATGAAACTCATAGCCCTAAAGGGTGGTGTATGTCAGTTTACACTTGATGGGTTCACCTATATAAAGGTGGAAGTGTAGGCCGCTTCCTATGAGTCTTTGGCAAACTCTCTAGAGCCTTTATGAAAATCTGGGATATGGTGCATGGCCTAGAACGCGCCCAACCGCGGACTTGTGTGGATTCAGGATTTTTTGATATGTGTGCAAGTCAAATTGATTGTGTAAGACCCCAACTTTTATAAATAAAGATGAATTTTTCTATAAATATTATTTTTGAATATTATGGAATAAATTTGATATAATGTTATAGTTGTGGGTAATATTTATAAATTTTTCAAAGTAAACAAGTTGTTATAAAATATTCGTTTGGTCGGGGAATATTCTTTTTGTCGGGAAATATTCGTACGACGGCTCAATCATTGGTGGACCCCACAACGGAAGTATTGTCGTAGTTAGAAAATGACAAAATTATCTTTCTATAAAAATAACTACAGAGGTGTTATCGTTAAAACTGTTGAACTACCCTATTAGTAAAAAATGCAAAGAATACTGCGTAGTTGTATAAGAAGACACGATATTGATGCTTATGCTTTACGAGAAGTCACTCCGCTTATGCTTTCAATTATTACTACACAGAATTCTTTGATCATATCTCTTATATTATTGATTCAATTATTGTCACAAAGATTATCATCATATAATATGTTATATAGTATTAAATCAATAATTGAGACGACAAGTTATAAATGATTAATAATTGTTGAAAGATTAAATATGTGTTGATTAAAAATAAAATGATTTGTGGTAATATTTATTCAATCCTCATGTATATAAAGAGTCCGGTATGAGACGCTTTGTGGTAAGTTTGATTATTTTATATGGGGCCCATATGTCATCATCTAAGAGTTTCTTCGCCAATAGTAATTACCTTCGTCAATAAGTAATTACCTTTGTGAATAGTAATTACCTTCGGCCAATAGTAATTACCTTTTACCAGACGTCAAACCACTTACTGCTTCATATTACAGGCGTCAACCACTTGTCGTTTCACATTACAAAGGCCGAACCACTTATCGTTTCACATTACAAGCGCCGAACCACTTGTCGTTTCACATTACAAAAGGCCGAACCACTTGTCGTTTCACATTACAAAGGCCGAACCGCATTGTCGTTTCACATTACAAAAGGCCAAACCACTTTTCTTTTCACATCACTACCGTCAAGCCACTTGCCTTTTCACGTGGCAAAAGCTAAACTAGAAATCTTCTATAAATAGAGGCCTAGTGCTTCATTATTTTTCACGAATTCATTCAAGCTATAGAGAGAGAAAGTATAGAGAGAATAAGAGAGAGAAGAAGAAGTATTTTGTTACTACACTACTGCAGATTCAATCTCCTACCAAAAGTAAGGGGTGTTATTCTTTCTTATTCATGCGAAGAGAATCTGTTGTTATTCCATCGCTTATTATTCTCGCTGAATAACTCGATATACGTGGTTTACCCTATACTTGGTGACATTCTTCTATTATTCATTTGAACATCCTCATGCATGTTTTACACCCGGACTGGTTCCGCTCTTTATTATTCTGTTGGAACATCCTCATGCATGTGTTTTACACGAGCACTGGTTCCGCCTCTTATTATTATTCTCCGTTGGAACATCCTCAGTCTGTGTGTTTTACACCTAACTCGGTTCCATCTTTATTATTATTCTTTGCTGAATATCACATACATGTGTTTTACGCCGCACACGGTTCCATTCTTTATTATTCTGTTGAATATCCTGCTCGCATGCATGCGTTTTAACGCCGGACCTCGGTTCCGTTATTTATTATTCCGTTTGAATAAACACGCCTGCGATCTATCGCATACATGGTGATTTCTTTTGTTATTCCATTCTTTATTATACCCAAATTGGTTAAAACTTTGACTTATACTCCATAAAATTAGTGGAATATCCTTGATATTTGCGCTTCATCCAAAGATCCTTTCATGGAAATATTCTTCTCAAGATTCTTGAATTTTACTCTACAAAGCAAGATCATGTCGACGATTTGGATGTTATTGGTTCCTAGATAAATTAATTCTTGAACTTGTTTTATTGAATTCTTATATCATTGTCATTATCCTCATGTTTATATTATGCTTGAAAGTCATCTCATGGGCCTCAGAAGTGCATAGATGGACTTGGTATGATTATGACTGAGAGACTATTCAAGGTAATCATGACCGTAATGTTACAAATGATGTGGTAAAAATCCTCGATGGCCGTAGTGCATTGATGGACGTTGTTGGCATGATCATGACCATTAATGAATACACAAATATTCTTGGCCCAGAATGCATGAATAATTGTGGTCGTGATACTAAAGAATATCCTCGGTCAGTAGTGCGAGGGTGATTCGATGATGTGGAATATTTATTAAAGTCGAGTCTCAAATTTATAACAAGATGATGAAAACCTTTTAAAATCATAAAAGATAGTAGATTTTATTTTCTACTTGACTCTTTTAATGGATCATTGGTTTACTGTGGTTAAACTTGATGTTCATTATATTTTATCGGTTTAACATGCAGTTGTAGGCTAATGATAATTTATTCGCATTATCTTAGTCATAATATTTCTTCTTGAGCTAGTTGAGCTCACCCTTTCTTTCACCGTTTCTTCTTCTTGAAATGAGAATATAGCCGGGACGAGTGGGAGAAGCGGAGTAATGGTCCGAGGATAGCATTAGTAGTCCTCACTATTCGTGAAATAGTGTGATAATAATTGTAATGAGGACTCCTTTTGAGTTTGTATGATCTCTAGTAGACAATATTGTATTCAAATCACAAGTTTATGTCGTATTATACGACCTACGCTTATATTAAGAAGTTGTATTTAAATTACATACTATGTATCTCGACTACCCAAGATGGGTGATGTATACCTATTTTTGGGGGCGTCCACAGTTGGTATCGTAGCTAGGGATATGATCCTCAGCTAAGATGTGAGAATAGTACTAGGAGGGGAGAGACGGGGAATACCTTCGCTAAGTATGACCTATCTAAGTTTATGTCTTTATTTTATTGGTTGGTCGAATATAGGGATAATATGTTACATGTCAATTAACCTTTTATTTTGTGGCGATGATCTCGAAAATGAGATCCGAGAATGTTGAGAATAAAGAATGGAGCCTGAAAGCGATCGTTGATTCACCACATATCAATAATCAGGATAATATGCATCAGGAAGGCGACAATCCTCATGCAAACAACAACACTGACCAAATGGTGAATGATCAAATGTTCAGAGGCTTTATGCAATTCATGCAACAGCAGGCGAAAGCGACTCTTGTCCAAAACGTAGGTGGAAACATGGGAAACTCTCGGGCGGTCACCACTAAACAGTTCAAGGAGCTGGGACCACCGGAGTTTAAGGGAGAGCTAAAACCACTTGGCGGAGCATGGATAAAGCAGATTACCAAGATATTTGATGTCTTGGGAT